>JAIPMN010030653.1:6098-21847 GCA_020650975.1 Apostichopus californicus
TGTTGGTTTAATTGACCTTTGCTAAGGTTTATAAATTCTGAAGTTCCTGTGATGAGAATTCCGAGCACTTTTGAATTTGTTTTAAAATAAACACTGCTCTGAAAGCTACCGCCACTGTTCACAATATGGGGCATCTTTCTGTTGTTTTGTTCTCTTTGGTAACACATGTACATGTAGGTCATTGTAGTAACAGGGAGCTGCTACTCTAACGTTAGAGTAGCAGCTCCCTGGTAGTAATTAAAGGTAGTCTGTGTAGGCCCAAATTATAGCACTCTATAATTGCTAGAAGTTTTCAAAAAGTACTTTTCTGGAGGTCTGTATTCTCCAAATTGTTCTCAGACATTCTAAATGAATACCTGAGATGACAGAATGTCCCAGTGAGGAAAATTTCCTCCAAGGTGGTAATACAACTGATTTAAGAATTATGAACGAAGGTGACAATATTTAAATTTCTGGCATATTTGGGGGCAATACTGCATACCTGTGAACTCATGTGGATATGTCAGAGGACTAGGCATATACAGTATCGGAGATCCCTAGTTGATTTGGCCCATCATCTGTGGAACGAGCTCTGGAGAGTAGCATTGTACGTATAATAATTGTGCAGTGAGCTTAACACCAAACAAAGGTCACCTTCACAGCCGTCCCCCCACCTTTGCCAAGAAGGCTTGAAACTAGTATCAGATAAAAGGGGCATTTTTAAGAAATAGCCTCAAATCATCTGCATTTTGTCTTACTTCTCCATTTTTTCCCCATTTTAACCATAGGTATCAAAGGTGGCCATGAGGAAAAAATCATCAGAGCCCAAGTCCTCGGGTGCCAGTACTTCAGCAAGTGGACCGAACACTTCAGCAGCAAGATGTAAATGTTGCTACTGCTGCTAAATACTTATGTGGTAGTTGGGATGTTACTCTTCTGCAAACATGTTCTTAGTTCTAGTGGCAACACATTTAACTGCGACTCTTGAAGCGTGTGTCACTGAGGGTGATCAAGTTTAATAAAGATTGCATTGTGGATTCCAAAGTCTGTTGCCCAGTAACACAGCTTTTATGTTAAACTGAAAGTAAAATTAATTGCTTTGTTTTCTAAACGTGTAAAAGAATGGTTCGACGGCTACCACAAATTGTTCTCTTGAATATGGTGATAATTATTACCATCAATGATTTTTGAGACAGTGCCAAATTGGGAGTTACATTTGTCATCATGTTGCACGGACTCTGTGGTAATGCCTTCAGGCATGTATTTGATTTGTTGACTTTTCATATTTTGGATTGACAGATGAAGATAACTACATTGTATTCCATAACTGATTTTAGCACTTAAGATTATGTTTCAAAGAATGCGATGTATTTCATAATGCTTTGGATCCAATAGCTCATTTCACTTTTCTTCAGTCAACCAGATTTAAAGCTGAATCTAGACATATAGTGAATCTTACAAGCAACTTGTTGAACAACATGCAGCACCTGTAACTTCAGCTATTTTACATACCAATCATTTAAGTAGAATACATTTAAGCGAAATGTTGGGTTTGTATTATTCTCTTTCGTATTGACTGAATTCTCAAATATTTAACTCAATTGGCAGCCATATCTTACTTACCCTTCCCAATAACAGTACTCAGAAGAGCTCACAATGTAATGCCAATAGACACTGGACATAAAAAAAGAGTAAAACCAGTGACGCTTCTTGCGCATAGTAATTAAGAAGACAGTTTTCAAAATGTGCAATGTAGGGTACGTACACCATACACATATATCCGAATGTGCTATTATGAAGGGTTGATTTTTTCTATCGTGAAAGTTCATTAAAAGATAGTAATGTTTACTAAGCTTTAAGCGTATGGCTTCATAATTATAATGCACAAGAAGTTGCTTGAACTTGAAACTTGGTATGTAGTTGGCACTTGGTGATTAGATGAACTCTATTGTTGTTAATGTCGGTCAAAGGTCATATTGGGTCAACACCGCAGGAAGTTGAAAAATCTTGCATCCAAACTTGCTTCATATCGGCAAGGAATCACTAATTGTCGTCTTGGATTGATTGTCGCAAAGTACATGCTATGGCTTATTTCATGTTCAGTATTGTCTGATTTGTATCTTTTTTCCTTGTTTAATATATAGCATAAATGGATGCTTGATGTTGCATTTTTCCTAAATTATCATTATAGGCTAGTTGTACAGAAACTTTGCTTAAACTAAGTCACTAGTACTATTATAACATCAGCCATAGATTTAAAAAAATGATCTATTTCATGCTACAATAAGAGGGTTTGCTTGCTTTAAATGATACTATTATTATGTACAGCAACCATAATTTTATCCATACATCGCCCATCATGCTTTTTTTCTTTAGGACATCATGCCAGATATTCAATCTCACCATGACTGTACTGTAATAATGTCAAATAAATATGTAGAAATCAGCAATTGATTTAACCCCAAAATCATACTTTGTTAGTTAGTGTATTCACTGGATTGTATGGATTTTTAAATACCAGCCTGGGGAGGGGTATTGTTGCTTTTAGAAGGGGTGTTTTTTTTCAAATTTATTTACTATTGTCTCCTAGGAAGCTTGTAGAAGTCGATTACAAAAGCACATCTGGTCTTTGTTTGTGTAGGAGAAGGGAGACAATGGAAAAAATTAAAAGGGCCTGTGACTGGAAATGTCATTTGAAAGGTCAAAAATTATTTATATACACAATTAATAAGTCCCACATGAAAACATGAGGGTTGGGGGGGGGGGAGAGCGGAACAATGTCAGGCTCTGACTAGTAGTATGTGATGAATCTTAACAGTGTCAGTTCCCTCTTACATGCAGACAGGGTGGGGTGGAGAGGGACACTGCTGGGTACAGGCAAAATAATGAAAAGCACAAAGAAAAGGATAACAAACGAGATTTTATCATTGTTAAGTTCTTTTTATTGTGTCCTGTCACAGTGAACAGCAGAAGAAGGCAAAGTATAAGGGTTTTCAGCATAAACATCAAGCTTCCTTTGGGCAGGAGTTGTTCATGGGAGGGGCACAACTTTTATTATTGGGGGGGGGGGGTCTGATTGACTCTAGCATTGCTTTGAAAGATCACAGATGGCATCATTGACATCTTTTGTAGCGCTTTTTAAAACTGCTGAAGTGTTCATCAGTTTTCATTTGAACTCACTGGAACTCAAATTGTTGTTCTGTGTGAGAGCCTCTAGATGTAAACACATTCACTGCACTTATGTACAGTAAAAACCAACAGTTTGCAAAGCAAATTATTCTGAAATCGATTTTACACGATTTTGGAAAATCTATGTTTAACAATGACAACTACTAAAAACTGCATATTATAGGCTCACAGAGTTAACAATTTTCACCTGCAGCATTTCTTGTTCAGAAATATCCTTTGACCTTTTGTTATGATTTTATGTATAGATTCTCCAAAAGAAAAGTATCTTGTGTCTAATCTGAGCGACCCATTCCTTTGCAACTTAACAGCCCCCCCAAATTCTTCCTTAAGGACATGTGGCAACACACTATTTCATGATGGTCAATGTGGAGAAAATGGCATGGATTGACTGACAAGAATATTCAAATGAAAAGAAAAAAAATCCAGTCTAGTTAATAACATCATGTTGTTCACATGGATTTGAAATCAGAGAATGAGTACTTTCTGTGAAGGAAAACCTGTACAGCTAATTGAAAAAAAAAGAGAAAGACAAGTCACACACTTACCTCTCTAAACACAACCAATGCTCCCTAATTCATGGGCCACACAAGCAAAATGGCAACCCAACACATGCTATGACAGAAATAAAATGAAGAGAAAATTTCCACAGCAAGGAACCAAGTTCAATACAATCTTCTCCATGTTGGAGAAAGACTGTTGATTAAGTGCATGAAAATGTGTACCTTCTTTTGCTTTAGATCGATCCCAAATGTTGCCGCCGCTTGCATTAGACCAATAAGCAAAGAGCATTGAGACGTGACAAACAATACTCACATTGGCAGCTGATGACCAAAATTATTGTCTTCTTGTGCTCAGCATATACAGATATGGTTTGCAAGGTTGTCACATTCTGACCACACATGACCTTTGACCACCAAAACAATAGGGATCTTGATTCTTGAACTCAACGTGTCACAACAACATTTTTAATATGAATTGGTCCAAGCTTCCTTTTTTGAGATATCATGTTTAAAAGAAAGGCATCACATACACAACACTCATCCAACTGCATCAGGCTGCATGACTACAAATTATCATCGGAACCAAAAACTGATATTTCTATCAATATAGAAAATTTCTGGAGAACATTTCAACAACTGAGGCAGCTTTTAATTAAAATTTTAGGGGGAGGAATATGGATAGATGATTTGGCAGGAAACTGCACAACAAGAAAATGTAATATATTGACATACCTTCAATGTGAAAAAGGGCAACATACTGTGGTGCAAAATCTACACAATGATACAATATTTCAGCCATTGACTGCAAAATGAAAAGCATGTGGCTAAGCTTGAAGCCTACCTAGATCGTATGTGCTACCTTCACACTCTCACGTATAAGTCACCTTATATTGCACACCACATTAAAATGTCCTATGCTTTTCTTTGTGTAGGCCTGCTGACATTTGTACCATTTGATGAACCTACTGTACAATAGCCTGTTCTGGGCTTGGGGGGGGGGGTGGGATGGGTGGTTGATTGCTTACTCTACACACTAGTGATTTCTTGAAATATACTAACACTCTCATAACTAAGAGGAACCTATATTGTACATTTATGTCAAAATTGGTAATGTGTCATCATATAGTCAACTGCCTATCATATACAGTATAGTCTACTGATCAATTAGATATATATATGCCCCCAGTGTAGACCAAATATTATTCAGCCACTATCAGAAACAGTATGTGGCAAAGCTTCACACCACGCAATATGGTGTGTGCTGCCTTCACATTCTCACTTATTCCAGTTGCAAGACAATACCTTAGGCCAACCGCCTATCATATACAGTATAGTCTACTGATCTATGGGATATATGCCCCCAGTGTAGACCTTAAGTATTACAAAATATTATTCAGCCACTAACAGAAACAGTATGTGGCAAAGCTTCACACCACGCAATATGGTGTGTGCTGCCTTCACACTCTCACTTATTCCAGTTGCATGACAATACCTTAGGCCAACTGCCTATCATATACAGTATAGTCTAATGATCTATTGGATATATGCCCCCAGTGTAGACCTTAAGTATTACAAAATATTATTCAGCCACTAACAGAAACAGTAAACAGTATGTGGCAAAGCTTCACACCACGCAATAGGGTGTGTGCTGCCTTCACACTCTCACTTATTCCAGTTGCATGACAATACCTTAGGCCAACCATATTAACTTAACTACTATACATAGACCTATCTTGGGATATACCTACTGACATTTGTGTCATTCAATGAGATTCCCTGTAGACTAGTCTAGATAACATACTTGTGCTGTAGCTATGGGTTTGTGGGTTTGGGGAAGGTCGGGGCAAATTGACTTTTTATTGCAGAATAATAGAAATTGGAGAATTGCCATACCTTCAGTGTGAAAAAGGGCAACCAGACCTACTACACAATGATACAGTATTCAGGGATTGATTGCAAAAATGAAAAGCATGTGACAATGTGGTATGTGCTGCCTCAAAGCTCTCACACATAACAGTCTCCTGATGCAAACGACATTTGAATTTTATATTAGACTATTTGTTGGATAGTCCTGCCAATAGTTGTATAATCCAATTACACTTTAGCAGCCTATTCTTAGGGTATTAAACTTAAGAGGAAAGTAAGGTGTTGGTGGTTGACTGCTGGCAAATAAAATGAAAGCCATGATCCTCACACCGCACGAGATGGTACAGTAAGTACTATCTTCATAGTCTCAATAAAATGGGTCACATGCAAATGAAAATATTAGTTTCCTCCACTCCATAAACCCATCCAAAAGTTTATCCTCAATGTTGTTTTGTTTTTTAATATTACATATGCACCTTGTATTTGAAGGAGTGCTTTTGTCAGGCAGTTTATGCGCTGGTAGTTGAAGCCTTCCAACCACTTTGTTGGCTTTTCGAGCACTGGCTACTAGCGGGAAATGGAGAAGGACAGGACATTATTCCAAGTAGTTTTCTGCCATCCATGACAGAACTGAACAGACATGACAGAAGCGGAGCGTCTATTTTTTTTCTTGATTTGCTTAGCTTTGCTCCTTTTTACTTTCTCCTTCTCTATTCCTCTCAAGGCCAACAGTTAGTTCTACAAGAAAAACAAGCAATAAATGAAAAGTGGGTAAAGATCATAATCTGTGACTTGACTTTTAGTTTCAAAGTTTTCTCTTGTATGGGCCCAATTCAATTAGGTTGGTAGGGGTGGGGTTGTAATGCCCGAAGATTTTTGTGGTACTCTAGTTCTCAACTGTGCCATGTGAAAAGTAAAAGTCAATATGGTGTCTCATTAATGAATGGGTTCTATTTTACCCTACCAGAGATAACAGCACATTGCCCATGTTTTCATTGAAATATCAATATGCCCCCCCCCCCCCTTCGCAATCCTCCTGTCCTGCTGCACCTATGGTCACAAGATACAATCCCTTTTCAAAAGTGGAGAATGGAGAAGTGGGATGTTCGACGTCATGAATTAATTCAAAGGGATTTGAGCCCAACATTTAAATTATACACGGTACAATAGAGTACAGTGGTCGTCACAAGCCTCCCCCTCCTGTCAATTTAATTGAACATTTAGCTCATTTGTTAAAAACTTGTTGGTGGCTGTTTACTCTTGAGAATTGTGCCCCTTACCACAAAGTGAGAGATCTTGGTATTTTGTTATTAAACAGAACAATTAGTTTATCTGCAATGTGGCAGGCAGTACCACCAGAATATACAGTATGGACTTTAGAACAACTATTAATTATCGTTAGGTAAAAAATATGTCAGCCCAACTTCAACTCTTATCATAAGCAAAGTGCTTTTTCATGTAGGTCTATACAAACGGTCTTACAAGCCATGAAGACTTAAAACTGACCTTGCACATGGAACTAGGCTTAGCCTAGTCAGAGCCTAGAGTTTACTAGGATGGATGCCCTCATTTTGTGCATGCATCGAAATGGCATTGGCCCTAAATATGCCAGATATTAGTAATATGGTCACCTTTGGTTTATTACCTCAGCTCTAGACATCAGTCACCTTGATTGTTCATTGATAATGACTGAGAACCATTGGAAAGTACCCAATTTCAAGTGAATAGTGATTTTAATTAGGCTCCACCTTGGCTAGGTCACAGCTAGTAAGACCCGGCCTAGCCTAGTTAAGTTTAGATAAGTTATTTTTTTGTTTGAGTAATAAACTAATAGCCTAATAGTAGAAAAGAAAAGCATCAGGAGGGAAAGTCAAATACACATCAATGACCCTATGGCAGAGAAAAAACCTGAAGACACAAAAGATCAGAACCGATTATAATGCTTAAAGTACTGTTAAACATTGTTAAACTCATTCACACTACTTGTACTAGTTCAAGCCTAAGCTAGTACTAGTACTTGCAATGCTTGTACAAGTAGGACTCGGCTAGTGTACTTAGTAGTATTAGGCTGGGCCTATGCTATAATACACAAAAAATACTGTGATGCACATGGCTACAAATTTCGCGGATGCAAAAAATAAACAAAGGCATAGGACCTAGCCTATATCTAAGCTTTCTTAGCATTTTAATCGTTTAGGCCTAACATTTTAGTTAATCTAAACTAACGTTACGACTATGCTTCGCCTAGTATTAGTAAGTTTGACAAACGATTGGACTAGTGATGTGAATGTGATACAGGGCAAGCCTAGGCTAGATAGCGTAGCCTAGTCCTAGGCTACATTAGCGTAGTACTCACCTCTTCAATCAAAGCCTCTTCTGTACCCTTCTTCTACTTGATCAAAGGGCCGAGACACAAATAAGGGCATTTAATTCCAATTTTAACTTGATAGCGACCAAATCTTTAGACCAAGGCAAAGTGTTTACAACGCTGTAGTGCATCAGATTCACGATCGCCGGGTTTCGCTGGTCGCGCCGGAACTGAAATGCGCGGGCTTTTCTTCTAGGGAGGGTGCACGCTGAGAGATCGGCACAATTTGAACGTTCAGATCATAATTAAACTTCTCAAACTGACCTATTTTGATGAATACTGCATCAAATTGGTTAAATCAACCACTAAATAGGGTATAAATAATCCAGCTAAGACTCTTAAAATATTAAAACAATCATCAAACGTAAAAATTATGTTTTATTTGCGTGCATGACTAAGGTGAATCACACTACTTGAGAGCGAAATAGTTACGTAATATACAAGCTCACTTTCCAAACTAATAACCTTGAATGGTGCAGAGACGGCCAGTGTCCATCAGTGCACGTCCGTGCTACTAAAGGGCGGATTTTCACATGCTTGCATACAAAAGTAGCTGCGGTATTTTTGTGGCATCAATATCCTTTGAACTTTGTATAATATCAGCCATGAATATCTTGCTTACAATTCTTTCCTTTTAAGCCACTAATTACTTTTAAAGGCCAAGAATGATCTAAGATCTCTTATGCAACTTGGCACATGTGCTTCTTTGATTTCATAAATCACATTTTGAATGAACTGCCACACAAGACAGCATGAAGGTTGGTAAGCCATGCCCAAAATGTACATTGCTTTGAAACAGAATCGATAGCTTTCAGAATGATTCTTGAGGGACTGGCCTCCGTTCTAGACTAACAAATGTCTGGGTTGGTGCCATGAGAGTTCATTTGCATACAAAAAATGGCTGCGGCTTTTTTGTGGCATCAATAGCCTTTGAAATTTGTAGAATATCAGCCACTTCCTGTGAGAAAAATTGAAACAAATGAAAATTATCACAAGCTGCTCTTTGTCAATCAATATGAAGTTGTGACAGCAAAAAGCCCTCCATTCTAGCAGATTTGTATTTAAAAAAAAACTTTATATGACATTATACTTGGCACAGCCAAACTTTATAACCACCCATATTCTAAATCTATGCTTACAATGACATGCTAGTTTAAAAATAGGTACTATGAACGTTTGAAATTTACTGTTTAGTTATCATGTTTAAAAGATACTTTTTACTATCATTAACTTTTTATCACCAACTCATAATTTATTAGTTAAAATCAGCTACACATGTGAACCATATCCTACTAATGTTATTTACCAAATTGAGCAAAATTTGACAAGCATATTGTTGTTGTGAAATCAATATTTAAATAATATTACCTAGGCCCTGCCCACTCATGAATATTAATTATCCATTTTGCACCAAACGGAATATGGTCCATGTGCTTGGGAGCATCTATATGCATTGACACAAATCCAGCATAATTGTTGAGATTCCACTTTTACAAGCAATCCATCACAAACTACAAAACACATATGCCATAAGCATGTTGTCAATGAACTCCAACAAGTGGGCAAATGAATGCTTAAAAACCTACTGGTTGAATGTCCACGAAGGAGGTGATTGCCTCTTTTACTGAACACAATCCTTTCTTTCCCTTTCCTTTTCCTCTCAAGAAGACTGGAAGAAGAAAAAATACCAATGTTGTCTTCTTATCTGTGAAAGTGACAAAACATAACTAAAGATTATCTGCCCTCCAAGTTTCACAAAGTCCTTGTGCATAAAAATATAACACAATTAATGACCACTAAACATATAAACTGTCATTATCACGTACAGTACCCGTACAACACAAATTATTTGTATTTTCCCTTGTCTTTATTTGTCTCTAACACTAGAATTCCTTCAAGTCATTTATATCAGAAAATGGCATATCATGAGAATGCAATGAGAAAATGGCATATCATGAGAATGCAATGAGATAAGTTAGCATCTGCTTGGTATATTATGTATGTTTATTTTCAATCATACATGTCTCCTTTAGAAGCCTACATGCATAATGTGGTGCTACTATCACAACCTGTTTGCGATTTTATCTACTCTTTATATTTTATTATATATTCAGATCTCAAAACACTTATGAACCTTTGACATATTTTGTGTTCTATTGCCTTCTAATAGTAGTCACTAGCCTTTGGCTTAAATGAAATCCCCAAGATGGGTCAGATGGAGTCCAAGCAAGGGAATATACCTGCACCAACCCAACTTGGTTTCTGTCTGAACCAGATCCCATTGATGCTTTTTGTTCAATTTCAGTTTATTATTTTTACAAACAAAGAAAAGGAAGTGTTGTTCTCTTTACAAAAAGTAAACTAAGGCTATTTTTAGAACAAGATCAGATATATTACAAATAATTGGTGAAACCTGATCTTTTGGAAGTTCCTAGTGTGATGGTGGTAAAAGGTTGCAAGGAGTGATCAACATGCAAAACCTAAATCAGCGCAACTATGTGCACTGAAATATGAAGCACTCTTACCAATACAACCATGTGCACTGAAATATGAAGCACTCTTACCAATAGACAAACTCTCTAGGTCAACGTACTCCAATCCAAGAAGGCCTTGCCAATTTTCAACCTGTTTGCCATATTCTATAATCCCATTGTAGTACAAGTCCCATTTCTCATACAGGTGATCCTCATGCTTAGGCCAAAGCACTGAAAAATCTTGTTCTATCTGACAGAGCAAAGGGAAATAGAATACATTAATGTGTGTAAGTGTATTCTTGTTTTGATCCTCAGCTAGGATCCATTAAAAAATCACTCTCACTGAATTTGTTAAAGTCTGGTTCCATGCATCTATACAAACACTATTGTATTGTTGAAGCTGGATGTGGTAAATCTAACTGCTTGATACCTTTGGCTAGTTTAATAACATTTAAAAAACATCTGGGAAAGAAAAGTAAGTATTTAATATTTATTGACACATGCTTTGAAAATATCTCAGAATACAGCTCAAAATTTTTTTTTTTAAATATTTTTTTAATGTGGTGGGAAAATTTGAGTTGCAAACATTCAATATTTCACATTTGTGGTATCATCACTGACGAAAGCATATATTCATGGGAATAATTTATCTTGTCTCCCTGTAACAAGATGATAGACAAGTTGTTAGATTGGTACACAATTGCAAGAATGCAGAGCAAACATTGCACATAAAACCAGCACTGAATGGCAAAGACACGATATTAAAAAAAAAAACTTTTTACAAATTGTAAACCTTATTATACCGATTGAATCTGTACCTTTTTTCCACACTCAGCATCAGCAACCTTTCTTTAAATCCTAGCTATATCCTTGAATAAAGCCAGATTTTCATCCAAAAATAACATTTTTTTCCAATCTGGTCTTTATAATGCATACTGATCTGCCAGATGCCTAAGGTTAAATTAAAAGTCAGTCAGTTTTCTTCACTGTGTGGCTGAATACTGTCATAAACTTCCAGGCATAAATTAAAAGAGATTTAAAATATAATGCCATCATTTCAAAAAAGCAGTGAAACTGGTTCTTACCAATCAAACTAGAAGTGTAGTCAAAGTACTGTTTTTAAGTTGGCCAAATAGGCTTCAACGTGAAATATAGTATTAACTCATCAGTGAGGTTAGTGACTTAATTAATTTCAGTGTTTCTGCTAATCAAAACCTCGCTAGTAATTTGTCCACCTTTTTCAAGAGTTAAAGGATAATGGTCTTGAATAGTATCTTCGTAATATGTGTATTCAGAGCTCGCTTCTTTAGTATTTTTGATCCAAAATCACCCACGTATTTGTCTTTAATTAAGCAGCAAAAATTAAAATTTGATAGTTACCATTCCACGGTCTAACAACCTGGGATATTCTTTCAGAATATCTGAAATGTTAGTTGAGTGGTCTTTGATCTGCTGTTGTCTGTAAACTGCTGTTTGCCTCATGAAGTCCAGTACTTTCTCCCTTGGTTCCATGTTACATTTCAGCCACTCAGTCATCATCACCAATTCCTCTTTGTTCTCCAGATCAGTCTCTGGCAAGGACAATAAAACATATATTTCCTACTAAACAGAGATGCCTTAACATCAAATTTTGAAGTTACCAATGGTTGTGGCAGGTATAACGTGTCCTAACTCCTAAGCCAGTCTTTGATCATTGTCATGGCATGAGAGATAAGTCAAATCCTGAAAATAGTTGGTAAAAACCTATTACACACCTCTCAATTTTGGTGGAGTGGACACTTTAGTCAAAGGAGTAGGTGGACTTGATGCACCGGGGGAATCTTTCACCATGGCAATCTTCTTTTTACGTACGTAGCGTAGGTGCTCTTCTAGATACCCTGTCGCCGGTCGTCGATCCTGCAGCACATTTGCAATACCATGCTTCCTGCACATGAAATCAGAATACTCTTTTATCAAACTGAAAATCAAGCCTTCCTTATAGCTTCAGAGCTTACACAGTGAAGTATGGTAGCAAATTTCAAGTCAACTCAGAAGAGTATGTGATTTATTGATCTACATGTAAGGCTGTTGTACACCAACAATTAAAACTTCATAGCTGGTTGGAACATAGGCTTTTAGCCCAGCAAACCACAAACATGTCTTGTACATGTTCCACAACGGCACGGTAACAATATGGACGCTATGACTAAGGACACTGTGGCAATCCATCCTCACAGAATATTGTATGCTTACTGATGAAACAGTATTGTCCCAGGGGACACTATGACAATTTCTTTTAAGTAATGAGCCTAAAAGTAATGGGTTTGACCCTAATTGCACATATAATCAATAAGTTACAGAATTCTGATATTTTATGGAATTAGGAGGGTACCTACTGAACTACAAACTTCATTAATACCTTGGTTAGATTGGGAGATGAAGCCCACTGGAAACCAGTGCCTATGTTACAGTCAGGGACGTAGCTAAGGCCTGATGATTGGGGGGGGGGGGGGGTGTAGTGTCTGAAATTCCAACTGGATGGGTTTTGGAGCAAGAAAATTCCGACTGCTGCCTTGTACCCAACCCCCCCTCCCCGTACTACTCGTCAACATTAACATGTCGAACGCGCGCGTAGCGCGCGGATTTTTTTTTTTTCGATACATTTGTACACAGGCCCTCACTTCACAAACTCATTAATCACTCTGGCTAAGCAAGTTATCTGCTTCTAGGCTACATAGACTACTAACTACAAAGTAATGTAACAAAGGGGAATTTTTTTTTCCAACAAATTATATTCGACGACATAGTGAATTACCAAAAAATACAGTGCTTTTTACTAGCACGCTTAATATTGTTTTCTTGGGGGGGGGGATATTTATTACTCACATGAAAAACTTTCAATTGTGCACTTCATTCCAACTAGAATGAAGTGAACAATTAAACATTTTGCAGAAAAATGTTGAGTTGACGAGATATGATAAGTTGTCAATTAAACATTTTGCAGAAAAATGTCCAATTGACGAAATAGGCTATGGTAAGTAATTGTCAATTAAACATTTTCAGAAATTATTTAAATTGCTCAGTTAAAGCAACTGAGCAATCCAACATTTTTCTGATTTTTTATAAGATTTTATCTTGTTATCTAAACAATTTACTGAAAAATGTCAACTTATGGGAAAAGTTTTTCTTATTGATGGCACTTTTAAGCTTCCGTAGATTAACATTGAGTGTTTTAATCGTATATCATACAATGTATATCCTAAACTTACTTGAAGCTAGCGAACAGGGTCAACCCAACCAATAACAAAACTAATACATAAATTAACCGAATTGAAGCTGGCGAACGTTGTACAGTAGTTTTATTATAATTTTTTTTTTAGAGTATTCAAAATCATACGAAGTTTTGTATGGTGGAGTATAAGGATCGCGAGTTACAATTTCTCAATGTGACAAGGAAAACGTTGTAAATATCACTGATCAAAGGTCAATTTTGACCGAAAATTTTAGGTCAATCAAAAATTACAAGAATATGTGAAAATGAGAGTGCGACAGTCGGAAAATGAGAGTGCGACAGTTGGAAAAATTAGAGTCCGACAGTCGGAAATTCCGACTGTGGCACTGAAATTGTCCAACTATCGTCAGTTTTACCAAGATTGGGGGGGGGTGAGACACCCCCACACCCCCCTCTAGCGACGTCCCTGGTTACAGTATTAGAGGTCCAGATGTGACAATTGAACATCCATTTTGATATTTCGAACATATTAAAAGGCCTTGTCACCCTAGTGCTGACTTCAATTAGAAATAATTCAGTAATGATGCCTATATAATCATGGTAGTATTGAAAATATATTTCAGTATCACAGTCTTCAATGAGATGAATCTGGTATCTTGATTTAGAGGAAATTGGAAGACCACTTTACTCTGAAACTGGGAGAAAATTAATTTAAAATTAAGTAGGTTATGACTAAATAACTAATTCACCTCCAGTGGTACAACTGATGCTGTGTCTATAGAAAAGTGATGCGAGTCGAAATGTAATGAGATCTGTCATTCCCATTATAAATCATCAGCATGCACACACTATCTACAAATATCACCATATATGAAACATGAAGAAATTCTGACTTAATGAATAATGGTTGTCAAGTTATTGCAAAAATTTGAAAATTATTATGTTTGATCCTGTGACCTCATAAATATTCATGATATGACCCCAAAAACCATGAGGTTTATCTACTCACTATGCACCAGTAAGTATGGCGATGATCAATCATTCCCTTGTTGAGTTATCATGCAAACATTGTCATAAATATCCTCCAAAATATGTATGATATAAATCAAATTAAAAAAGTTGGTGGCGTCACATTTGATCTATCTTTAGCCTAACTGTTATAAGTGTGTAAATAATTAAACAAGTCTTACTTAGCCTAGTGTATACACTAGGCTAGGCTATATACAGTAGGCCCTAGGTCGAAGTTTTTTGTATTTTGACTCTAAAGGATACCACATTTTCATTAATAATTAGGCCTTTATCGTTTACACGAGTAACACTATATGGTGAAAAACACGAAAACGATTCTTAACATTTAACATCGACTAAACCAGTGTGTTAAACTCAGTAGCAGTTTATTAGTATACTGTTACTAGTGTTAGTATTACATAATATCAGTATTAGGCCTACGGCAGAAATAGCTTAGCCTTAGGCCTACACTAGTATTAGTATAGTACTAGTATTAATAACGTTAGCCTAGTATAAACCTAACGTTGGCCTATGAGCCTAACGTTATACTGTCACTGACGGTCTCAGTGCCCCACATAAGTTTATACTTTTTACCGATGTTAAGCTACACTTACCGATAAACGTTTCATGTAGAGACACGACCTAGTATTTTTTCAAGAAAATCAAGACAGCACTGTCTTCGATATCTGCCATGGCGTTAGCTGTAATCTTGATTACTAAACCACCCTGTCAGGGATCGTACTATGCATGACGTGTTATGTAGTGTATTATAGATGCTGCACTGACGTACGTGCAGTTAATGTACTTATATGTGTACGCGCGAAATTTTTACTCAGTGAGCGGTAAAGTTATAAACAAGTTGGTTAAACGTCGGACTGCGAAATGTACATACTTATTGGAATAGCCCAAAATATGCCAGTTAACCAACTTAAGGGTACAAACTAACCAATAAAGTGAACGGGGGTCCTATACCATTCTTTTTTAACCAACTTTTTAAGAGTGTAGGCTACCTAGCTTCTAGGCTAGTTCTTAGTCAAGACGCACATTAATATCTACTACGTCCGCCAATTACCGTGCTCCCCCTATTACCGTGCGCTACGTCATACATGTGCTATATGTACCTAGCATCGAACGACTGCAGAGAAATTCCAACT
>JAIPMN010030658.1:3047-16732 GCA_020650975.1 Apostichopus californicus
TCAAACCCCCCTTTTCAATTGGGGTATACATAGTAAGTCTCCTAACGTTGTCAAGATTCCCGTTCCAAATAAAATCAAAAATAGTACTTTGGATCTTATTAATAAAATCTTTTGGAGGGTTTGGCAGAACATGAGAGAGGAAAACGAGTTGGCTGATTGCAAAAGACTTCACGATTTTGTTTCTGCCAATAGATGTGAGATCACGCCCATTCCAAACTCTAAGCTGGTGTTTCAGCCTATACTAAATAGCTTCTGCTCATAGTTTAAGCGAAAGAGATCGTTACAATTGTGAGTAAAGTTGATATCGAGATACCTAATAGGACCGTTGCTCATCAAAATATTGGATTCACTGACATGAGCTGGATTTCTTTAAAGTTAAAGGACCCAGGGGAAAAAACTGGGATTTGTTGAAATTAATTTTAAGACTAGATGCTATTCGAAAATTCTCTAAAATATTCAGCACCTTAACAGTACTGTTGCGGGTACCGTCTAAGAAGAAAGTGGTGTCGTCGGCATATTGCAGTACTTTGTTTTCATGACCAAATATGTTGATTCCCTTGATGTTGTTGTCACAAATAGTTTTCTGGCTAAAATATCTGCACGAGAATAAAGAGGTAATGGCTAAGTGGACAACCTTGCCTTACTCCTCTCTGATTTGGTAAGAAACCTGTAGAATGTCCATTATTGAGAATACAAGAAGAACTGCCAATGTAAAGTGATTTGACCCACCGGCGAAAACTGTTCCCAAAGTTAACATAAATAAGACTGTGGTCAATAAAATCCCAATCGATACAATCGAAACCTTTTCAAAATCAATGAAGAACATAAGACCCGGAAATGTTATTTGTGGCAGTGTGGTCAATCAAGTCCAGCACAAACGAATATTTTCCCCAATAAACTTGTTTTTAATAAAAACCAGTTTGATTATCCCCAACACTTTTGTCGACGACTCGTTTCAACCTGTTAGCCAATACTTTGGCTCCTATCTTGTAGTCAGTGTTGAGGAGACTAATTGTCCTATATATAGTTGGCTATAAACTTAGGGTCCTTATCCGGTTTACGGATTAGAGAAAGAACCTCTCTACTTTGCTCACAGGATAATGAATAACGATCAATACCAAAATGTAAGGAATCGACAAACAAGCTGACCAAGAAGAGACCAAAAATGTCTATAAAAATCAGTAGAGAAACCATCACTACTGGGAGATTTACCGTTAGCCATTGAGCTTAAGGCTCTATGACATTCATCTAAAGTAATGGGCCCGTCACAAGAGCTGGGGTCCGATTCCTCAGAGTGAAAGTCAGGCAAATCTCTAATAAAATACAAAGGATAACATTGTGAATGAGAGTATAAAGTACTATAAAACAAACGAATTTTACGAAGAATAACTCCACTGTTAGTGGTGACATTGCCCGCATGCACATTTAAACTAAAAATGCTGTTATTTGCCTTGTTGCGCCTTTCTAAATTCAGAAAATATTTAGTGCTCTTTTCATCAGCCTCAACCCAACGAGCTCTCGACCGAACAATAATGCCATGGAGCTTGTCATGGTATTCCTCTTAATTGATAACGGGCATTGTCTAAACTTTGACGAATGACATTGGAATTGTTTTCATACAACTCTTAGGTTGGAAATACTGCGTAAAATTTCATTTTCGTTCTTACGGGTGTTTTTAGCGTTTTGTTTTGCAAATTTAATAGTTTAAGAGCGAATAACATATTTGAGATTTTCCCATTTTGCGGAAGGGTCTAGATAACGAGTATTGTGAGTGACTGTAGTAACACGATTTTGGATTAAGTCTTTATAGGCAGAAAGTTGTTAATCTTCCAATACCCCGGACCTCTATTATCTTCATGATTGCCGATCGACAAAACCACCATAGAGTGGTCAGATTGAAGAGGGGGTTATAATGCAATATTGACGACATTATAAACAAAGTTACGAGAGCTAAGAAAACAAATCTAATCTGCAATGAATATCGGCAATGTTAGAATGCCAGTTGAAATCTTTTAAGAGAGGGTTTATCCCTCTCCAGATATCAACAAGATTGTGAATATCCATGATACATTAGTTAGGCATTCATCATGGGCTTTAAAGTTTGTGCTAAAGTCACCACCGAGTATATCAATGTCTAGATTAAATACAAAGTTGAAATCTCCACCCCAAGTGAAAGTGTTAGTATTGTAAGAATTTAAGTGACGAGAAACATCATTGTAGAAAGTAGGATTATCTTGGTTAGGGCCATAGGTATACAGACAATGGTAAAAAACCGATGATTGTAGCAAAATTCAACAATAATACATCTACCATGCTGGTCAGTATGAACTTTAACAATGTCAATAGAAAGATTGGAGTTAAAAAAATAGCAGCACCTTTACTTACAGCAGTACCGTGAGAAAAAATAATTCCCACCCCACTCATTAGTCCAGAAGCGCTCCACCTCAGGGGTACTGTGCGTTTCCTGGACCAGAATTATAGTAAAGCGGTGGCGATGAAAATATGAAAATTGCTGTCTACACTTATTACTACTTTGCCTGAAGCCCCTGACATTACAGGAGCAAATCTTAATATCAGCTAGGGCAATGAAAAATGAATATGAAACGAAATGTGAAATTAATTCTCTGCATCCAATTGGAATAACTACGAAAACCAAAGTTGAGATGGATATAAGGTCCACAAATACACGATCATATAAAAACACCAAAAAAAAAATCCCCCCAAACAGTCAAAGGAGAAGCATCATATCCGGGATCCAATTGGGTAGACAAAAGTCCCGTTGATGGCTTCTTATAGGGATGTATTCCAATATTGACAGAAAGTTCCTGGACAGCAGGAAAGACAAAATAATTGAAGAACATATTGGAGCCATATTGTAGGGGAAATGGTGTTGCAATTTAGTGGCCGTGAGGAAAGACATCATTTAAATTGGTACGG
Organism: Apostichopus californicus; assembly: GCA_020650975.1. Lineage (NCBI taxonomy): Eukaryota > Metazoa > Echinodermata > Holothuroidea > Aspidochirotida > Stichopodidae > Apostichopus > Apostichopus californicus. Next base: position 5,985 of record JAIPMN010030658.1, read on the forward strand.
TTTCCCATCGCTTCCTCTCCAGAAGCCTCCAAAAATCTGAGTTTCACTCCATTGCGATACAGATCTTGTACTTGAATGAAATGAAAACTTATGTTTTGAAAGTATCATAATTTGGAACGCTTTTGTTAATTCTACACAGGTCAATATAATACTTGGCGTGAAAAATTGTGAGACTATACCATTTCATTTTGATCTCATAATCATAACCGAACCACACAAGTTCGTACTCGACCGCAACTTTTGAATTAAATATATATTTTATTCCAAATATCTCCAACTGCGCTAAAACGCCAGAAAAGGTGGTCTATAGGGTTTCACTAAACTCGACACAAAAAGTGCAACTTGGGTTATCAATAATGTTAATTTTAGTAAGGAAACTATTTGTAGCAATGATACGATGGATAAACTTGTACTAAAAGTTTCTTATTTTAGTATCTTTAATCTTGCAACAAGGAACAAAAATCCTACACCAGTTTAACGAGGTGCCTTTAAAATCATTGTCCCATTTTAAACAACCACGTGGTTGCTCAATACAACGGCTGTTAAATTTACTATAAGCATGTTGGTAAATCTAAGTAGTACAACCATGGAGGTAAAAACAGAACTGCGCTAGCATAACCTGCTGACTAGATGGTTGCCAAGGCAACTGTAATGAACACCTATATGGTACCCATGTACGTGGGATAGAATGTATAAGTCCATTCAACTTTGTAAAAGCAAAGCTTGGACAATTAAATTTAGCAATAAAAGCAGTATACGACAGAGGCCTGCCAGACATGTTATACAAATCCCTGACATACAGCACATTTGAATTGGAACACTTCTTGTACCAAACTACTTCATTATTAAATCTTGATAAAGCTAATCTGATCACCGTTATTCGACACCGGGGTTTCATAAGTAAGATCGCTCCAAGCACAACAGCAGTTGCTAAAAACTCGTTTTTGACCGTCCTAGAAATATCATTTCCCTTAAATTACAACTAAATAGAAAATCCTTACCAATCTTTTCCCAAAACAAAATCGAAAAGGACTTTCCAATGGCCAAAAGTGTGATCTTTATATCTTTTAATCCAAGTGATTTTCATACTTTTCATAAAATCGTGCACGTTGATCATATTTTCAGCCGCCTTCTTCCTGTGTCTGCATTTAAAATTTTCCGCTTTATGTTATCGCCTTTCCCTCTCCAAAGAAAGTTAAACAGTAAACTGTTTAATTCATTTAAAATAGAATCTGATGGGCTAGGCAGAACAGAGAAGAGGAAAACAAGTTGTGACAAAGCAAAACTTTTTATGAGAACAATTTTGCCATAGGGAGTCAGATCACGAGGAGACCACATATTCAAGACACTTTTTAAACGTGACAGTTTTGGTAAATAATTTAAAAGGAAAAGGTCACTTCTATTACTTGTAAGTTTTATACCAAGAACCTTAATAGGACCATCTTTAAATGGAATATTATAAGCACTCTGACCATGAGCATTCTGATTATGAGCAACGATAGGAAAAATGTTTGACTTTTCGAAGTTGACCTTCAGACCAGAAACTTGTTTAAATTCGGCTAAGATCTCAACAACTCTCTTTAAAGAACAATCGTCACTGTCCAGAAAAATAGTTGTATCATCTGCATACATAGACACTTCTTTAATGTTAACATTGCCTACTGGAAGTCCGACATAAATACGGTCAGCACGCAATTTCAAAGCCAACATTTCTGCACACAAGACGAAAAGGTATATGGACTTAAGGGGCAACATTGGCGCATCCCCCTTTTAACAGGGAAAACCAAGGGCAGACCCCATGATTCATTACGCAAGCCGTACAGTTTGCATAAAATGTTTTAACCCAACGGATAATGCTATCCGCAAAATTGAAAAGTTGCAGTGTATGGTATAATACAATAAAAATCCAATTAACACTGTCGAAGGCTTTTTCAAAGTCAACGAAGAGAAAATAACCAGGCATATTTTTATCCTTTGCATACTGTATAGCATCTAAGATCAGCCGAATATTTTCTCCTATATATCGGTTTTTAAGAAAACCAGTTTGATCATGATGGATGACATGTGGCAACACCTCTTTGAGTCTTGCAGAAATACAAGAAGCAGCAATTTTATAATCTACATTTGAAAGGGAGATTGGTCTCCAATTGCTAATTTTCTTGATGTCTTTACCATCTTTAGGAAGTAAAGTAATAACAGCTCTACCTTGCTCCGAAGAAAGTTAACTTATCAAATAACCCGAATTTAACGACATAAAAACGAACGACTTAATTTCTCGCCAGAAATATTTTTAAAATTTAACTGGCGGAACATCGCTGCCAGGTACCGGTACCTCACCAGAAGCCGCGCATTCCAACATTCCTCCTCAGTCAAAGCACCTTCACAATTATGTCTTGAATCTTCGTTCAAAATCCGGAACATGAAGCGACATAGTAAAATTATTATCCAAGCTAGCATCATTACAGTAGCACCCAAAATTTCGTTAAAAGTCCGCTCAACGTTAAGAATTGCATGGAGATCGGTCAACTCAGTCCCATTGTCATCGGTTTAAATTTTAATTGACTTACGCTCACTATTTCGCTTCTCTAAATTTAAGTATACTGTGTATTCCGCTCACCTTTTTTTCAACCCATCTCGCTCTAGAGCGGATAATAATACCGTCAAATTTGCCTCATAAATGTCGTCAAGGCAGCGCTTAGCGTTTGAAATCTCTAGTTTAAGGGACGACGTGGGATTGAAATTGTATTCTGTTTCTAATTAAACAATAACTTTTTGTAGCGTTTTGTTCCTTCTTTCTAACAAAACGAAATTTTTCTTTAGAGTATTTCATGGACCAGGAACGTATGAGAAATTTTTAAAATTCCCCAAAATGTTGTGGATTAGTTACATCTAAATCCCATTCTGCCAAAGCATCAGATACCAACTTACGAATTCCATCTACAAAGTCTGCATCTTTCAACAGGGAAATGTAATAATAATAATAATATTTTTTTTTCTTTTCCCTCCATTTGTATTCACGATCACTCAACATGGTACACATTAAAATTCTACATTGCAAAAACAAAAGTTGTATGGTCTGTTACATATTCAAGCATCTGCAGTTAATATCACATGTAAGTAGACAGCAAAAGAAACCAATTGCAACACACAGCTAAATAAGAAACATCTACGTAAACAAGTTTGGACAAAATGAAAAGGCATTTCTAAGCTCCGGAAAATTCCCTTTATTTTTCCGGGGCTGCTTTCGCTTAAAATAATTTAAGCTTCAACGCTCAAAGCAAATTTAAATTTATAAAAGAAATCGTCGATATTTGGTGTTACTTGTCTTGCATATTAAAAAAAATATAATATTTCAGGTGGATAATTAAAAAGTTGTAAGGGTGACAGTAAACGTTGCAATAACCGAAAATGATATCTTTTTTGAAGAAAAAGAATTGCTTATTTAGGAAACGCATTTCGACATTAAGGATAAAATTTGCAGTTACGTAGCAAACCCAAAAAGGTGCTCGTCAAAAAGGAACACAGTGGAGATTCTGACTTCCCCATCAAAAACAAAAGTCTGTTAGTACCTAAAATCCTGTGCAGAAATCTAAACTGAAAGAATTGAAGCTTGGCCTCAGAAAGAGTGCTCCAAGGAATACTAAAAATGCGACGCCAGTCGTGCTCGGTAATGTCAAGTAAAGTATTTTGCCACTTGCCACTTGTGAATGGCCAATTTGCCACTTTGGCCTCTTTTTAGCCACTTTGCCATTCTGCCACTGGTGAATGGCGGTAGTCGGCCTAGAGATTCATTTCAGATAGAGTGGGTAGCAGAATTGAGAGGCTGAAATATGACTGAATACACCTTTCAAACAATTCAGAAGATGGATTTGAAAAGTTAACATTACAACAACCAGCCATCCTCCATTCAATTGGAATGGCATTAATTAAGCCAAAATAAGTTGTAAACGGGAAAGCACGCAGCTGGTATTTATTTGCAAAAGCCTTAAAAAACAGAGGAACTCCGTTCTCGTTGAAAAGATCGCCCACAAATAAAATCACTTTTTTTATACAAATTATTGTTAAAAACTACATTACCAGTAATGCGTTCGTGAGAGTTATTCCACAAATATTCACCTCCGAAAGAGTCCGTGGGTGGCATATAAGTGATGTCACACCGCGCCTCACATATTTGTTTTATAAAACCGTTAGAAAGGTTTTTGACATCAGATTTCGTACAATTGCATTTAAAAAACAGTGTTTTACCAAAAGATGATAAGTAGAGATAGAAGAAAATTTACCACAGTCCATTCATATCATTTGTATAACGGCGAATCCAGGTACACTTCAGACTTTTAACAAAACTCTCAATGTGAGGTATATTTAAATCCCCCTCACCTAAGCAATTTATTATCGATGAACTTTAAACTTTGTCTGGATTGCCATGCCAGACAAAATTAAAAAATGATTTGTTCAACTTCTTTAATGAAGATTTTTGGCGGATTTGGAAGAATTAGAAACAAATATAATAGCCGAGAAAGCGCGAGGCTTTTAACAATTGTATTCCTTCCCACTGGGGTTAAATACATATATATTTTAATCTTTTATTAATTATTTAGTTTTTAATTACAGTTGTTCACCACATTACTTTTTAAGAAAAAGTCGCCCAGGAAAGAACCTTGGCACGAAAACCAAACTACCGAACGACTGATCCGCTCTCAACCCCAGTCCCCTTGCATCGGGACTGCGACTGTGTGATCATCGTCGGGTGTGCATCACCATTCCCCTCGAAAGGGAACAGATACTACACATAGTCTTAGCCAAAAGGCCGAGAATAATCTCGGCCATTTTGAAGCAGATACGTTTTAGATCTCGTCACACGACGGAGATACTTTTTAAGAAAAAGTCGCCCAGGAAAGAACCTGGGCACGAAAACCAAACTACCAAACGACTGATCCGCTCTCAGCCCCAGTCCCCTTGCATCGGGACTGTGACTGTGTGATCATCGTCGGGTGTGCATCACCAGTCCCCTCGAAAGGGAACAGATACTACACATGATCTTAGCCAAAAGGCCGAGATATATACATTTACGCTAACTCATACATATCTGAATCACATGTATACTGTTTGCTTATACTTTTTTGACTATTTTTATATCTACGAACATTGCAGAAACAGGCTTGTTGTTGGAATTGTGAGTCAACATGCTGAATCATGAATTCTGTTACCGTAATTGTAAATCAACCAGTTAGTGCCGTTTAAAAGCTGCTTCCACGCATCAATGATAAATCAGAAAATACTTTTCTGTATGAATTTGACTTTGTAAAATACTTTGACTTTTACTATTGACTTCTTTGGTATATGCCTATGTAGTTTAAACCCAATTACAGTCACGTGACATGCTATTATTTATGAAATATTTTTAAGCTGAAGAATAATAGCCATTCCTCATACTGACTCATGACCCGCCCACTCTTTCGCCCGGCCACCCTCTCTCCGCCCACAAATTTGAATTGTTGAGAGTTAAATTGACCACTCGACATTATTAAAGTTATCCACCTCTGTTAATGACACAAATAACACAAATAAGAGTATTATAAAACAAAGTGTTTGCTTTGACATTTTTTCTCTGTTATTTCCTGCATAACAAATGAGGAAATTTTTAGGTTAGTATAAACAAACATGTTATTCCAACAGTTCCAAGCAGTGTCACCACATAAACTCTCCAATAACTGACAAGGAACTACTTTCCAACTTAATGGAAGGGCTGGGGACAACGCTGACAAGAAAGCATGATTAGAAAACAAAGGAATTCTATACCTAGGGACTTTAATTAACTACTTGCTAAAACTTTGGCAAACATGGGGAAAATATGACACTGTATAGTACCATAGCAGAAAATCAACTTGATCACGTGACCGCAGTCCTAATTCAAGGTATATAAGAGCTGAGAGTGTTACCCCTCCCCCGACCCTCCCGACCCCTTCAATTTGTTCCTGCTTTAAGAATTGCAAGAAGTGTGATGCCTCGTCTTTATAAACGTATTGCTCTTACAGATTATAAATGATTATTGATTACTGAATCAATTCTTATATTTCAGTTGGTCTTATTTTCATTTCTGTGAATATCAAGTTGTTATCTTGACCCTCCACTTGGCGGTTCCTTAGGTTGATTGAGTGGTACTCCGCGTTAAGGTTGATATCGTCGCACCCGTTATACCACCAACCAGCTCGCAAAGTCTCCGTACAGTTACCATCATGTATATTGTTGTCGTTATCGAATGTTGAAAATTTCATTCCAAGATGATTTCTCATAAAATCGTCATCTACGAGATAAACAAATATCAGAAGCAAAATACATTTAGAAAATAAAATAAATAAATAAACATATTATAACAGGAATGTAAATTAATTGATCGCCTTTGAATCATGTACTGCAGTCTTTTAAAGTTATAGTTCAGGGCACTGTAACTTTCAATTTGAAATAAATATATATTAATAGTAAAATGAGGAGTTAATAAAAAATAGGTAAGTAAATAGTAGAAAAGTAATATTTGAATAAAATACGTGAAAGAATGAAAGGTTGAGAGAGTAAAACTAAGGTTCCAAGACTCCTGATTGGATAAAAAAATAGACCTCCATGGTAACTGAGTATTTTATTTTTCAAATATTATTAGACTTGTATTTTAGTTTTCAATTTTGTTTTACTTGACTGCATGATGTCGTTTTGTCACACTTTTTTTTGCCAAGGAGCAACCAAACTATTATCAATACTCGTTCTGTTAATTTGATTGAAAGTTACCAAATGTATTTAACTGATTTACATGGCTTGGTCAGATATGGTGAAAATTTAATCAAATTCTGTACTTACTGAAATCAATGTTCCCTTTAAAGTTTCCCAAACGAGTTAGTTGGTACTTTCCCCATTCGTCACTGATACAGAAATCATCATACGAAAGAAACGTCTCGTGGTTCGTAGAATTTTTGATGTCTATGCGAAGTGTATATTGCTTCTGGTTTGTCAAATAGGACAATTTCTCATTGCCGATCCAAAATTCTCGATTCAAGAAACCAAACCCATCTCTGTAGCCTTCCCAATTCCTTGTGAAGTTGACAGAACCGTCTAGGCGTCTTTGAATAACCTTTATGTGGTCGTAAACACAGATAAAAAAGGTATAGGACTAAATAAGACATAGGTTAAGCACACTGTGGCTGCAAGCTACTAATACACATCAACAAGTTACTGGTGGATATATTTCGCCATGTTGATATATGTTTAGTAATTGTATTTAGTTCCTTTTTATTTATTTATGCATAACGTACTTCATGTCTAGAATAGTCTTGTATTTTAGAACGAAGCAGTGGCGTCGCCAAGTGGTGGCCTGGGGGAGGGGCACGTTCCCCCTCACCCCAACAAAGAATCGTTCCCCCCAGGTGCCCCGAGGTGCGATTTGTAGTGTTAAAAAATAGAATAACAAAAACTTCTTTTACAAAGGACGGAACCTATTATGTTCATCAGTAAAATTTCTTTCCACCAACCATCACAATAACCAGTTGTTTTCTCACTAACAAGGTCACAGAGGCACCAGCGTGAACCGCTAGTGCTTACACTTCACTACTACAATGTTTGAATTTAAATTTAAATTTCTAACACTCTTCTTCACGTTGTTAACTTTCCCATACCCTCTTGAGATGGAGGGGGCTGAAGTATGCTTCCGCCCCAACTATTTCAATCGGAAAACATAATGTTTGTTCTCTCATAATGGATAATCACCAGATAGCACCAAATTGCATAATATGACCCTTAATTATTTCAAAACATCATCAAAGCAAATGGATGAATTTCCATATTTTATAACTATTTTATTCGCCTCAATTAAAAACATAAATATCAGACAGACTAAGTCTGCAAATTCTTGAACATAAAGTTACGTCAAGTTGCAAAATATTGCACCAGATTGCATCTAAGAACCCTTAAATTCAAAAATTTCTCAAACAGGAGGGCGACACCCCTCCCCTTAGACCCTCCCCCAGGACAGCATCACAAATAAACATTGCGACCCCTACTTAAGTGATTTGCCCCACCCCCTCCGCCCTCCAAGATTGAAATGTCTGGCGACGCCACTGGAACGAAGCACCAAATACTTAGACGAAGTTTATAACCTTTTTCTTCATCCTGGCCTGAACGTTCATTTGTGATCAATATAAACCTTATAACAAACACTATTTCTAACACTTCGAGTCCTGTTAACAATCATTCTCTTCTTAGTTGCCTTCGATTGATTGAATATAAGATTTAGCCAATCAAATTGATGAATTGTTTCTGTTGTGATGATATCCAGGGTATCAAATGGGCTTTTAAGTTTTCGGAAATCAACTCAAGGAAGCGAAACAAAGTTATGTATTAAACAGTGATATAGCCTTATATCTCTTACGGTCCATCCTCCTCCGTCAATCTCTTGGTTACACGAGGCTTGGAATGGCTTTGTGGACCCTTCTGGTAAGATGTAATACTTCCTAAAACGATTGGTTCTGCCAGAGCACGTGATCTGTGCCTCACTGCAGTCCCTCGGATATACGTTATTGCTAAATACTAAAGAGGAACCTTCTGAAAAGAAAAATGTGAAAATATGCAATCATTTCTTGAACCAACTGTGGTGGGTGTGTTTCATTCCTAGAAGTAGCAAACTGGCAATTAATCTTGCACTTGCAACCACAAGATTCACTCAACGGTTGGTTGTATAGTGCTGAGTTAATTAGGTCCGGTCTGTCTGTCTATTTGTCTGTGTATCTGTCTGCCTGTCTGTCCGATAAGTTAAGACGACAAGGGCCTACTGAATGTCAGGAAACCTATTGACTAAAGCGTACATTTCACGTCGGCATGAAGATTTATTACAAATGAACGCATATTTTATTCATATCACAAAAGGTGATATTAAATTATATTTAGCCATAACGCTGAATAACAGCTTCGTCCTTATGCTAAGATGCAAATTATGTCATTTCAATCAATGAACCCTAAATTATAGCCAGTAAAATATATGTATGAAAAACACATAAAATTGTGTAAACCGGCGAAGAAGTTAAACTCTCTTTTCTACTGTATTTGTTTTAACGGGGATGAAGATCATCTTTATCACTACCTGGATTAATAAACATTACTACATGCTTTTTCTAATAAAAGGAAAACTTACATTTTCTATAAAATTATATGTAAATATGAATAAGTCTATGTGTACAGTTATAGTTACAGAGCATTAAAATTAGATATACGGTATTTGCTTTCGCATTTAAAGAATTATTTCTAGTATGCCAATTTGAACTTGTTGAAATTAATTTATAATATTTAATCCGTTTATCCTGGAAGAGAATATAATATTTCTACAAATAAGGCTAAAAATGTGTTTTGATGAAATTATATACTGTATACAGAGCGAACTTGACAGCTAAGATAGCGTTCCAAATGAATATATCCAATTTCAAGGATAATTCGACACAAAGATTATATAAAAGGACAGTAGAGCCTTTGAAAAACATATGCCTTGATGAAATCACAGTCCACCCACTGTGATCCACTTACTGGAGTATCACGGAGGGTTTAGTCAGTCAAATTTGGTTCCAGTCAAATAACCATATATCTCAAAATATTGAGCTGAATGGGGCTTTCAACTATTAGTGTGAAATGCGTTTCTCTTTAAGATATTAATATGTGTTACATTTTTGTCTCCAGCCGAAATATATATATAAAGCGTGATACCGAACTATAACGAGGGATTTTTTATAATATCAAATAAGATGGATTCAAAGCATTCTTACAGTTTTGTAAAGAGCAAAATGTCGTTTGATTTGTATGAAAATTTTATTGAAAGTATAAATCTGCATTAAACAACCGTTAATCATTACATGCGATTATCAATGCAGTGTTGTACTTTCTATTGGCTATAGTCCACTTACCAACACGCCCAGCAGCGCCGTATCTAGTCTGTGAAGATATCATATAAAAAGTATATGTTTACACTTGCATCATAATTACCTGTCCTCCCCCAACAAAAATATGACAATGTCTTATAAAGGTCAGTTATGTTGCAACCTCAACAATTATAAGAATGACATTTCTTTGCTGAGTCAGTGTGCATTTGGGTTTGTATAGTAATAAATAAGTAATGTTATACTTATGCAACAACACTGTTCAGTTACAGGGATTCAGACGTGTACAAAATACGGCATATACACGGGTAGAAAAATGTTAAAACTGCCGCCATGCATGTGTCAATCGCCAAAGACAAACATTCTTTGGGGAAAATTGAACTGCTTTTACTGAGTTTTAATTTTGGAATAACATTTAATACAGAAAAAAAGGCAATATTTTGCAGACAACTTAGAAAATAGCATAAATGCAATAATAAAAACTATTGTAACCATAAAATTATAAGAAACTAGCAATACGATGAATTTGGTGGTAAGAGGATAATTTAATCCTTGTCTCATTGTTAGATTTGGGGGTTTCTTTTGATGTATACTGTCTTCAGTGTCTTGTATCAAGCTCACGTACTTTGTGTATTTTAGCAATATAAATCAATGTTTATATGAGGTTTGGTTCGATTCATTTCATATCATTTGGCTAAAACCTTAAAACATTAAACAAGCTTTCAAGCAAAACCAGCTCTTCTTCAGTGCATGATCACCGAAAGTGACAAGGAGTAGCAGGAATTGAAACTATTTTATAGAGAAGATTGTCGGCATGGTTGTAAAGTCAAAGCGACTTACTGA
>JAIPMN010030659.1:0-16872 GCA_020650975.1 Apostichopus californicus
AACTGGGAACCCAAAGAGTTAACGGTACTCTCACATCATTAATTTTGGCATATTTGGTATCACGGTTCTCTTAGAGTCTCACTAAAAGTAAAGCTAACATCCCATTAGTGCGATAATTTAGAGTTTGTATAAGTTGGGCATATACTGTAACGTGAGTCGTGACGATAGAGAAATTGTTACAGACGAAAGTAGCGTATCTCTCCAAGTCACTGGTGTTTTCTGCATATATTTTTTGGGGGCACTTGGGCCATGGGGGGTGTTTGAACACCCAAAACACCCCCGTTGGCTACGCGCCTGATGAGAGCCATGCAACCGATCGTCTGTTCAATAAAGAAAAGGGTTAAAAGCTGGTGTAACACTTATGTAGACAACCCATACTCCATAGATCTAAGGAACACAACATATCACAAATGGATCCATGGAGTGGAGGTCTGGCCGGTGTACAGCCCCTTTGCTCTTCAACTCTCACAAAACAACTAAGTAGATATTAATTAGCTCAACCTTGGTTGTAGACCTTATTATAAACATATAATTTATAGCCAAAATATGCCCCAGAATACACCATTTAACATCTAAAATTATGTAGGCTCCTATATATTGCTTTCTTGGGAGGATGTCACACTCTCAGCATCAATTTAGCTTAGACAGCCTCAAGGCCACACAATCTCTGTTTTAGAATCCTTTAACCGCCCCTGAGTAGGACTATAAAAAAACGAAAAATATTTCAATCATTGCATGTATAAGAACAGAAATAAAGTGCATGTTTAAACATTTAATATCCATATAGTAGGGCTAAATTAATAAAACATCCTCAGGTAAGCCTACTAATAGTACTATTCTTGAAAGCACTTACAAATACAAGTATATTTTATGAAAGATATTTTAATTTCTTTGGGCACTGTCTTTGGTCTTACACACAACAATGTAATGTATAATAAATTAACACTTTTAACATGGTGATTGGACTCTTTTAGATAAGATGCATGATGTAAATACCTTGCTATATATGGCTTGATGAGTCTCCCAGCTCAGTGACTGATCTGGTTAATAAGTAAGTGTGCCATGGTTATTCACATGATTACTCACCCAACTCTAAACATGAAAAGATTACTTAGAATATGCTGAACTTGAGTTGGTTGTAACTAACGTTAAGCCATGCTTACTCACCTGATGATAGCTAGGTAAATAGCCCCAACCATTTTACAAATTATGGCAAATTAATATCAAGGAGTGTTTAGAAAGAATAATTAGGAATCCTTCATAGACAGCACATTGGATACATAAATAACTCTTGGGCTGATCAAGCCTAAGTCACCAAACTAACATGTAAAATTGTGCGAACCGAACAGGCTTAACTTAAGCCTCACGTTATTGATGAGTTGGTTCTTACTTTAAGTCAGGCTTAACATAATTGTTTGGAAAACACATCAAGAAATATACAATGGTTTTGAAAAGCTCTATGATATTTGTAGAACCTTAAATCAACCGAAACAATGAGTTCACAGATTGACCAAAAAGGAAAACTCCAAGGGTTGGCTGTAATGAATACTTCCATTTTTCAGTGTCAACCCACTAGTTGGACAAGAAAAGTTTTCTATAGGTTTAACAATCACATTTGTATCCTAGCCTTGAAGTACAATGCTCCCATTTAGAAAAACAAATGACTTTAATGACATTCTTAGTGGTCAGATCATAGAGGATTCATTCGGCCAGATTTGCACATTTTTCTCTCTCACTTTTTTGCAGATAAAAGGAGACATAAAAAGACAAAGCCTTACCAGGGTTTAAAGGAAGATATTTTACGATTGATTAATCAAAATCAGGACCTGCATGGACTCCTTAAAGAATTTGGAGAGGAAAGATTTCTGGTAGTATTTCAAACATGTCTTTAAACGTTCATTGAACTGTCTGAAGTATTTCAGTTGATTTATCATACTCATTACTACTGATATTCATTTTGTTGCAACAGCTTGGTGAAGTGAATCAAATCTCATTCCTAGCTCATCGAGACACACCCCACTGTAGTGTTAATCTGATGTCTTAATTAAGGGACCAGACTTATGAGGACATTCCCTGGATTTTATGTACTGTTTATGGATTAGGAGTGTCTCAGGAGATGTCCCCGGATTTTATTTACTATCCCTGGAAATTCAATATCTCCTTATCTGAATAATTTCAACTTTCAAATCTCTTTAGCCTCCTGTTCGTAGAGACAGCTTAAACCTAATGAAGCTGTGATTGCTTACAATGACAAATGTGAAGTTCATTCATGGCAGATATAGGCAGCCCAGATCATTTGATAGTATCATAGCCTGAAATTCACTTGAAAAGTATCAGGTTGCACTGAGTGATGCATAAGTCCTGAGACTTCCAGTTACCTTCACATTCTTTCTGCATTCAGTTTCAATCTTGAACAAAATACTTGTTTCTGGATGAGGTGTTTTATACTCGGACAGAACGACCAAAACAATTAGTGATCCGCGCAATGCCACCCCTCCCTTTCAACATACAGTGTAGGTACTGACCAAGTTATGTCAACATGGGGGTGGGGGTGGGGGAGGGGGAGGTGGTTAACATCGATATCATGTCTCCAGATTGAGTGGCAAAAATATGCTCACCTTTGGTTACAAGGGAGTAGTCAGTGGAGAATGGGGGGGGGGTGGAGGGGGAGGGCATTGCACAATTGATTGAAATTGAATGAGAAATTATATATTTATTTCGTGTACAGCTGTTAAACATAATTCTACTATCTTCTTTCTTACTCCAATGATTAGAAGCAGTACAATAAAGAAGCTAATGGTGAAGACACAAGCCATTGTAACCTTGACGACAGGTCAATAGATAACATGGACTCATTATTAACAGTGCTGAGAAGTCAGGCTGATCTATCTGGAATTCCAGTGTCTGTGTTGTCCGCTAAGAAATGCTCTTCACTACTCTCAGAGTTTCTCGTGAAGAACGAGATCAAAATGGAACAAACATTTCTCTCTCCCTCAGAAGATCAACAGGTTATTTTATTAAAATTTAATAATTGCCGATAGATAGTTTACCAGTTGGAGTATCTAATCCGTTACCTTGAAAATGATTTTCTGGTGAAAAACAATGAGAAACTTATATTGAAGAGAAAAATATTCCACACTGCTAGTTGAAAAGCCCTATTTCAATATCTTGTTATAACTCGAGATATGATTGATTGAATGCAATTTATTTTAACTGGCTAAACCTACAGTACTACAGGAAGTTGGATCACAGTCTGTGATGTCATCTGACCAATTGTTCTGTACAAGCTTTACATAGGCTATTTCAACCTTCTCGATGATTTATCCTAATACATTTGGAATGTTTGTTTTGCTGTCACCTTGCTATGTACTTTGCAAGAATTTCATCAAACTTTTATCTTTTTTTTAGAAATATTCTTTTCCTCTGAGGATAACTGATGAATAAGTTACAAAGAAAAACAACTACAGTTTCAGCTGAAGTGCCCTGATGACATCATCCATTCTGCTGTTGCCAGATGCATTTACCAAATATAACAAAATTTTACAAATTCATATCTGTTTGATATAAAATGCATATGAGGATGTGGTTTTTGCCTAAAGATTTGGAAAAGTTGCAGATTTTTTGCTATGCAATCCACTTCAGCCACCAGAAATCCTCCCCAAAATAGAAGAAAATGCATTTCAAGACGTTGTAGCCCATAATAAAAGACAGTAATCATATAAACAAATATTGTTTGTCTTACATAAAGGGAAAACCTCATGTCAAAGCACATCTTAGTTTTAGGTTAGTGTTATTATTCTGCAGATACAGTACATATCATTGCAAGATTTTACAAAAATGTGGAAATGTCAACCATTCTCTGTCTCACTTTTCTTTGCAGAAGGGACTTGATGCCCTCCTACAAACAATCAAGCATCTTTCCTCCAATTTTTCATGTTTCGATAAGGTACATTTTCTGGAGTCTGTCACAAACAAGGTATGTTAAACTTTAGTATTACACTCAAATAATAAAACTGACAACTGACATGCTGATGGTAAACTGACGATCACGAATCTTTGCTTTTTGATAAGTTAGGACAAAGATTAAAAGGAAATGAATAAATGCATTAGTTATCGGTTAATGAACAAGACAAACAAGTTCCTTTGTAATCTACAATGAATGTTGCAGTGGTTCACATGTGAACTAAGGGAATGCTCATGTAACTAGAAACTTGTTATTTTGTGAAATTAATACAAAATAAAATGTCTACACAAAAAAGAATAGACGGTGCTCATTCAAGGTTGAATTTTACAATCTTTCGAGCATCACTATGCTTAATTAAGTTGTAATAAAAACAAAGGTGCAGATTCTTCATTTGTTTCTTTGTACTTCCTGTGGTTTTTCTTTCATTAACTTTTTTCTTTGACCATGGAAAGACGTGAAATTTAGAATTGTCATTATTTACCTTTTTTGATGAAAGATGCCATTACCCCTGGAGTTGATCTGGCTTCTGCACAAGAATGCTATCGTACCATTGGAACTCTTCATTCAAGCAAATCTTGGAAATGGAGTAATTTACAAAAGATTTATCAAAGATTTACTGAGCCTCATCATTGGTGACTTTAACAAGGATAAAGAAGAACTATCAAAATGTATGATAACTGGTAAGAAATATGGAAAGATGTATTTTTTCCAATGGACATTATTCCAAATACATATAACTTTTTTGCACTTTCCACTAGATTCAATTGTTTTGTTTTCTGGCAATATAGATCACTTTTTCTAAAGATACACAATGACAACGTCACTCTAGAGTTTGACAAAATAAATAGTTGGCTTTAGGTGGTACATCTGCTATGGGAATCTCTTAGAGGCTAGACTGTGGGCTGTTTAGTTTGAAAAGTAATCAAAGTATTCCTAATTCTGGAGATCTTAAACATCCATTTGTGTCCCTTATGGAAGTAACTAAACAGGTCAGTGCTCATGCCTGTTTTTACTGTACCCAGTGGGAGATGTTATGTCACAATTGCAACCATCTGTAACTTAAAGAAGTCTTCTTACAAAGGAAATTAAAACTGAATAAAAGGGCATTGACAATTTTAAATCTATGAAATGGGTTTTACTCTGCTATTTAAACAGCTGAATTATCTTCTTACTTACTAGGCCCACATACATTGACTCTCAGTCTACAGGTCTCACTTTCATATTGCATAAATGGAAAGATCAAATGTAATATCCAGTTTTATTACTAAAGTTCTTCTTTGACATGTGGCTACTCTGTTCTTCCATTGTGACAGATTTACTTTCATTTTTGGTCATGAATGCATTCTCAGAAGAGGAACCATCCAAGTCATCTAGTCGGGAACAACCTCTTCAAGAAGCTTATCAGCTTCTACTCGGAGCAATCTTTGAAGGTAACCTTAAATGTACCACTCTTTAAGAAGCTAAGCAGCTTCTACTTGGTGCAATCTTTAAAGATAACCTTCAATGTACCACTCTTTAAGATGCTAATCAGCTTTTACTCGGAGCAATATTTGAAGGTAACCTTTAATGTACCACTCTTTAAGAAGCTAATCAGCTTCTACTTGGAACAATCTTTGAAGGTAACCTTAAATGTACCACTCTTTAAGATGCTAATCAGCTTCTACTCGGAGCAATCTTTGAAGGTAACCTTAAATGTACCACTCTTAAAGAAGCTAATCAGCTTCAACTTGGAGCAGTCTTTGAAGGTAACCTTAAATGTACCACTCTTTAAGATGCTAATCAGCTTCTACTTGGCGCAATCTAGGTAACCTTATATACACCACTGTAAGTTCAATGCTCAGGACATGTTTTCTGTTTCAACAGATGTTGACTGTTCTCCCTAACAGCAGTTGAAAACATAAATAAGCAAAAGAAAACAAAGTAGGGTTGAAAAGAAGAAGAGAGTAATGGTAATGTGTAGATCAATAGGTACCTTCCTTGATTGGGGGTGGGGTAGGGGGGAGGGAATAATTTTGAGTTCAAGTTTTGTGTAGCAGTTTATAAGCCCTGAACTTTGTCTTATGTAAAATGTTATGGTTTCTGTGTGCAAAAACTGCTATACATCTTTGCACATGTTTAGCAACTTGCCCATGTTTCATAGCATTTTTGCAATGCAATACCAGATAAATTATTCCCTATGGTGGTGGTGGTGGGGGGGGGGGGAGGTAGGAGGGGAGGGCAGATGTGATTGTCATATATTTCTGAGGTAACATTAATTACCACATATTATCATGTGATCAGTCACCGACACTTACATTTTACACACTGCTCTCACCTTTCTATGGATGGGGTACATTTTACTGTTTTTTGGATGCCACAGTTTATGGTTTTAGGAACCCCTTTTTGAATTTGAGTGTGACAAGGATCAGAAGAGAATATAAGTTTTGTCCATTTCTTTATATGTATTTCTCAATCATCACAGTTTCTGATTTGGGGGCATTGTTCATTATGAAGTGTATTAAGCAATACTCAATAATGATACAAATTACTTTCATAACAAATTTGAAGTATTTGCATCTTTAGAAAGGTACCACATGCTCTTCTTCTCTTCAGCATGGTATTAAACAGGTCGTGTCTCAAGTAACACAATTTGAATCAGTATCGTGACTCCTATGGGCTCGGACCGTGCTGAGCCGGGGGCCCGACCAAAAGAGGCACCCCGCCCCTGCTATACTGATGCATTACTGAAATTATTGAAAGTCAAAATCCTAAGACATGAGATCTCAAAATAACCGATGTGTAAATGCTACTTGAATTGCCCGAGAAGTGTCTTCTCTGACGATCTAGGAGTATTTTTTGGCAAAAAATATTTGTGGTACGCTTCGCCCAACCGATGGTGGTGCTCCACTTGGATAGTATCAAGAAGTGCGTTACACCAACATGACCTACTGAATCCCCCCCCCCCACCTTGTGAACATTTCTGTGGTTGCCTTGCCTGGACCTCCTGATAGGCCCCTTTGGGCCAGGAGCCGGGAGCCCCAGGCTCATTGTTACGCCAATGATTTGAATTAATGTGAATAAAACTAAAGACCTTTGCCACATTTCTTAATACTTAGAGCCTTGAGCCGTGGACATCAATAACAGGAAGTGAATTGTTTCTACTCCGCATTTTGTTATGTTTGCATTATCTTTTCCGGTACAGGTGTCTATGATCACTCCCGAATCCACATCCAGGATCATCTCTTTCTGCAAACGTCTTGGTTAAAGGGAAACGTACTCGATGCATCGTTCAAAAAGTTCACACGCACACAACTCATGAAATGTGTAAGCTACAAGCCAGAGTGGACAGGTATGTTATAAGAATTACTCGTATTTACCATTCTCTCCGTCTCTCTCATAGTAATTTTAACCACTGACGAAGTTGAAGAAAAGTTTTTGGTTTTGGCGTGATTCTCGGAAACCTGTCACCACTGTAACTCTGTCTTAAAAATCACTTAGTTGCAGTCACTAAATGCTAAAAGTCAATAATATCATATGTATTTAGTTATAGCTTACAGTTTGCAATGAAGATCAACTTGAAGGTTTTCTCCAATCTATTTGTGTCTTGTGTAAAATTAAGTGAGAGGGCCTGACGTTTCGATCCAAGCAGGATCTTCTTCAGAGGCTGAATGACAAGTAACAGTAACAGAAAGGAAAAATACAAGCACAGATTACTGACAGGTTAATAATGAGCAGGGTGAACACAAAAAAGATAGATGTAAGAGGATTAGTAGACAAGGGATGGAGAGAAGAAAGAAACCAACAGGGGAAGAGGAGAGGTAGGAGATAAACTGTAGAGGGACAAAGAGAAGATTAAGGGACAATATTTTTATCTTATTAGATGATTAAATAAGTGTTGTGTAAAAGTAAGTTGGCGTGACATTTCGATCCTAGCAGGATCTTCTTCAAAGGCTAAAAAAACTTAATAAGTGTTGGATAAACTAAGCAATCTATCTGAATATCTGTTATTCCCAGACACACATGTCAGATTTTGGTTTTCTTAACATTTCACTTGTCGGTGATTTCAGGGTGGTTAGTAAAATGTCTCTTGAAGTTTGTTGATTTTCTTTTTACCCATATTTGAATTTCTAGCATATTTTAGGCTACACCGATGGCTTATAAAAGATAAAGGAATATGAGTCATTAGATGTGGTTTAAATACTGTTTATTCTCCATTCAATAGTTACGGATGCATTTACCAAGCAAGGAGAATGGAGTTACGCCAAGACCAGTGATCTAACACGGCGACTGTTTCGGGAGCTGACTCACGAGATGAAACCGGAGGAGATGCTAGTGATACTTAAGAGAATCCTGGAAGAGGAAGAGGTTGGTGAATTTCAAAAATAGAGAAATTTGTAATGCGAAATGATAAAAGTCATAAGAAATAAAATATCTTTTTTCTTTACTATACTCACCGAGAAAGGTTTGTAAAAGTCTGTTAAAGGCATGAATATGTTGAGACCCATCCTCACAAAGAGAAAACAAGATGTTAACAAACCTTAAATGGCTGTAAATGAAATGAACTTAAAGCGATTGACATTTCAATCCCAGCATAATCACAAAAACAGATTCCCTATAAAACTTGTCTGTTGATCAATTCTGTCCAGGTGATGCCATAACTAGCCATCTCTTTGTTATATCTTGGGTTCCTTTGGACTTCCTTCAAACTATTTTAATATTCAAATGTGCCACACACTGTGTGTAATATTTACAGAATAATACAACTGGCACAGATAATAACATAGATTTGTAGCAAGGTGAGGCAAAGAGTTAAACAAGCTTTTTATTTCACTTTTTGTGTTCTTTTTGCAGGTCAATTGGAAAATAGCTTTGTCATTTGTATCGTATTTGCTGGTGACTTCCAGAGACATAACACCGTTATTTAAAGGTAAATACAACTTATTGCAAACGATTTCCAGTATGCCCAAATTTTCAAAATTGATTGTGAACTGATTGGCAAGAGATTGTTACTGTTGATTACCATGGCAAGTTGCTATGTCCTTTTTTCAACACAACACAATTTGCTTGAGTAGCGTAATCTTTGGTTTTTGTTACTTTAATAGTGCCCAAGTTTGTAGAAATTAACAGAGTGATCACTTCAAACAATTTACTGCCTTACTGAGAGCATTTCCTTCATCCAGACACTTAAAGGGTGTGAAGACTCGCGCAAAAAGAAACGTATATTAAATGCCGGTAATCTGACCTAGTTTCGAGTGAAGTGTAACAGAAGTGTTAGACACCACCATCGATCCCAGAAAATACACACACAGCTTGCTACCGTCGGTAATTAGACACTAGTGTACAGTCAGTACATACAGCTGCGGTCAATACCCACAGCACAGCGTATAAACGATACAGCGATGGACATCTCAGGTCCAGCTAAAGATTACAAGGTATCACCTTTCATTACTGTCTGCATTTTGTAGCGACACAAACAAAACGTCACTTGCAAGCAACAGAAAGTTAACTTTTTCAGATGGCCACACGCGGTTTGGGGCGAGTCTTCAGCCTTTAAGTGGCTGATACCATCCTCCACGATTGAGAATAATTTGAGGCGTCTGAAGAGACAGGAAAGCATGTTTTGAAAACTGTTAATATTGAACTTCAAATCATACAACACTCTTACATTTATATTTTTCAGAGTTACTTGAGTATTTCTTGCAAGGGGCATTTGAATCATTTGAACAGGAAGGTCTGATATCTGCATTCCTATTGGCTAGACAAGCCACCAATGAGGGTGCCCATGTATTCATGTCATATGAAGACTGGTTTCAAGTAAGTTCTTCTTTCAAGATTTTAACCTGTGCCGATGAGTTTAATACCAGGCAAACATTCTTATCGTCTCCCATTAATTCAGTTACTCACATGCTGATCACAACCTCATAATGTTGAATTCAGAATGATGTAGTTGTCGATACATGATCGAAAAAGGAGTGCTCTGGTGGGACCTGGACTAAGATTGGATAACTGTAATTTTGAAATGTAAATATAACTGAACTGCTGTAATCACTGATTAAATATGCAGTTTTACTGTACAGTAGTTTTAAAGTAGTTTAATGATGTTGTCATTTTATTGCTGTGTACCAATCTCTTTCCTCAATCATTCATTCATTCATTGCTGATTCAACAAGTTTCGACATGAAGTCTTCCCGAATGAAACCGAATATATCGACAGCATAATATTTGATCATTACATTTAAATTTTGCCCTATCAAACTTCAACCTGTTATTATTCATGACATGACAAACCACAGACGGAACCACAGAGGGTTCCTTTTGGGCGAAAAGTGTCAAGTCAATATCACAGTGTAACACAAGATGCTTCAGTATGAAATCACATGACTATCACGTTAATGTCTTGCAGGGTTCCTTTTGCCGGTCAAATCATCCGTTCTTTTCGAACAAGAAAGAGGTCACGTTCTTCCTCTCTTTCCTGACAAACCTGGTGCCTCTGGAAACAGCTCAGTTCTTAAAGGTAGGGAGAGGTCATGAATATTCATGTTTGAGATTCAGTAGTTTTCTTCTGCGGTTTGGTATTTCTTTTCCTCCCACTTTTCAAAAAGAGAGATTTTTAAGACTTACGTCCCTTTTCGTAGCTAACTCTTAAATACTCCGTCAAAAGACAGCTCTTTATCCAGCCTGTGTGTGATGTGAACAATACATATTAACACATCTATTCCTACATGTAAGACTTTCCACAGGACAGTCTTAAACAGAAATGGGTCAAAAATTCTTACAGTAATGACTGTAGGAAATAAGAACTGAATGAACCTGAAGGATGTTTTGAAGTGGTTGCAATTCATGATTCCAAACAGCTGTGGATATCAATGGAATCTTGAAACAGAGTGACCTGTAATATACACTTTCCTTTGAGTTAATTGACAATCCAAGTAATAATAATAACTTAATAAATAATTTAAAATTATAATAATAATTAAGAAATAATTATAATTAGTCATTTATGCCTTATGGAACTATTACAACATATAGACATGAATTTACAATTGTTTTAGCAGACTTTCTCTCTGTACTGCAATTTTCAAATTATACTATAAATATTTGGCTTTTGTTTGATTGGTTGGTTTTCAGCTGCATGTTAAAAACAATTTCCCTTTATTGTAATTTTTGTTAGGGAAAGTTGCAAAAAGATGTCATTTTCTCAGTGTTGTGATATGAGATATTAAAATTATATATATATATGGTAGCATGGATGATATTAGAATGATTAAACAGAGCAATGGATATATGAAAGCCAATTTTCTGCTATGATCTTAAACAAGGTTTGAAATGTAGACAAGTTGTTATGGAAAAGATTGAAGTTTCGCTTGTTTTTGTGAAAGAAAGAGAAAGACTAGAATAAGTAGTATTTTGACAAAGAAGGAATAAAGCGAATGAAAATTTGTTTTTCCTTTGGGCATTCAGGAGAAGCAAAATATTTATTCAGCAAGTATGCAGTACTAGTAACAGTCTGTGCTACATCTCATGTGACCTGCATCTGTGACCTCTAACACATGACCTTTAATCCATTCATAACACCAGCCTGTTTATCCAACAGGTCCATGTTCAACACTCGTCATTCATCCCAGCAAAGTATAATGTGTTACTAGATGATTATATTACCCTGGCAAAGACAAGGCTTACAGACTTAAAGGTTAGTTTTTCATTGAATTGATGATTTTATCTGGCTTATTGATTACTGATATGTATTTCAGTCATTTTGTACCATGTTGGAAGTAAATAAATGTTTACTGCCTTGCTTTCATTTGTATCATAGTGGGCTTGGTGCCTGTTAACAATAATGCCATGTGACAATTATAACTTGCTATTCCATTTAATGGGAAGGTTGTTTGTCTCCAACCACCAATTCTTAACAGTTTCACGTAAACCTAAGGAATGTTAATCATAGTGATAAGCGAGTACTTTTAACCCAATAGAATATTAAATTATTGTTTGGTAATAAATGACTCGATCCTTTCTAAGAAAAAGTTACACAAATGTCTTCATACTAGTCTCATTGGCCAATGCCATTCAATCCTTTACTGTGTTTGTCAATTTGTTTTGGTCTTTCCACCAGCTTAGTTTGTAGGGTCATGTGCATCGCAAGAAGGTTTCTTGCATGAGCATTCTTATAATATTGTTTTATTTCTATTTTTTTTTTTATATTATTATTATTTTTTTATTTTTTTTTATTTTTTTATTTTTTTTAAAATTTAATTTAATTTATTTATTTATTTATTTATTTTTATTTATGTATTTATGTATGTATTTATTTATTTATTTTTTTATTATTATAATAATGTTGCATAATAACCTGAAATATTATGTGCTTTATGACCTCATCCGACCAGTATCATTGTTGCTGAATGTAGCAGACTTTTGGTTTATATTTTGGGTATTATCAATTTAAGCGATTTGATTTGTAAGGGCTGTAAGACCATTAAAGAATTAAACACATTTTACAATACTTGAGACTGAAACATTTGCCTGGAATTTACTATAACTCATCTGGTTTCAATCCAGGTACCTTGGGATTCGACTGGGATCTTTAAACAGAAATCATCGGAGACCGATACAAGAGTTAAAGATGAGGTCAGTATTTCAAATTGAAAACATGAAAAGCAGCCATGACATACCCATATCGTGTCTTTCATCTTGTTTTACCCTGCGGAAGGGAGGGGGAGGGGTGTGAAACTGGGGGAGGGGACATAGTTTAATTGACAAGAAACAGTTTAAAACACATCTTTTGTCTTGTTTAATAAACAGTACAGTGGTAAGGTACATTGAGAGAAACTTACTGCACAGTAAATGTCAGCTGGAGGTGCGATGATGATATTACAAGTCTGATTAGTTGTTGGGAGCCTCAATGTCCTTCATTACACCTGAAAGTACGTAGTGATAAAATGAAATGGGAACCTTAGAGTATTGGAAATTATGAAAGTTATAAGCATAATGCAATGCCTGACCATGAAATAATCTTCCAGATTGTTAAGATCCAACCAAAATTACCAAAGGTTTAGCTTGGATCAACGTTGGACATAGCGGGCAAGTCTCAATCAGGTTTACTCCTCCGATATGTAATTAACTTGTCAAAGTAACTGTTTTGCAGAGTGAGTATAATTCTATTACTCCTCTTCTTGTAATAATACCTTGGTTACGCCCTCATTCTATCAGACGAAGAATCCAGCAGAGGCAGATGTTAACAGAGCAGTGGATGCCTTTGAAAAGACTGGAAAAATACCATCTACCGTCCTCCAAGCCATGTAAGTATAGAGCAGTACTAGCGGTTGTTGGACAAGTTTAATGGCCAAGCCATGTAAGTATAGAGCAGTACTAGCGGTTGTTGGACTTGTGTAATGGGTCTATGATCATACTGGTATCCTGGCTTAGTCGTCTGTACTAGCCATCGCCCCCCACCCACAGATACGTAATCATGCTCTGACATGTTGGTAAATCTAGTATAGACACGAGTACAAGATTGTGTACTCATGCTTGTAATGTGTACTGAGCACAAGAATGTGGTATCATTAATGACTTAACTTAATATAGACATTATAAAACTGGTCAGTAAATGTTGCCAAGACATTTTATCACCCAGTGGTATGTTTCTTTCATTTCTCTTTCTTGTTTCTTTCACATTCGGAACTAACAATATTTCTCTCCACCCCCCGCTCCCCCCTCCCAAATTTGTTTTGATAAAAAGTAAAAGAACTGTTTGGTATGCTATTCAAAGCTTCATTATCGGGGGGGGGGAAGTGTCAAAACATACAGCAAGAAATGTGACAATTTAATTAAAAACTTTATGTTCGTTGCTACCACTGCTCTCTTGTAAAATATTTACCTTTATCTTATTGGTAATTGCAAGTATCTGTGTCTATATTCTTTTTCTCAATTCTTCTCGTAGCATGTTTAGAAGAAAGTACTTCCATTCCTATTTCTTGCCGACGTTACTTGCACCAAGAATGGTGAGTCACCGAAGCTGTATATTGACCTTAAAATTCATGTTATAGAAATGCTTAATGCATAACAGTGCCAGAAATTAAGAACACTATGAACTGTAGCTCTGTGGTGTACTCTTTCAATTCTGTCTGTAGAAATAATGATATTTGACAAAACTAGTCGACAACCTGATGACACTTGATGTTCTTTACCACAATGTCCTAATCAATTAATATTTATTATTACATAGAAGTCTGCAAACTGAATTAACTTGATGTTTTGTACCACAATGTCCTAATCAATCGATATTTATTATTACAAAGTAGTCCTCAACCCAAGGACACTTGACGTTCTGTACTACAATGTCCTAATCAATTAATATTTATTATTACATAGAAGTCTGCAAACTGAAATAACTTGATGTTTTGTACCACAACGTCCTAATCAATCAATATTTATTATATAGTAGTCCGCAAACTGAATTAACTGGTTCTGTACCACGTTGTTTCCATCAATGAATTATATTATGAAAACTGCATTTTGTGTTCAACTCGGTAAGTCCCTGTTGTTTATTTGTTTACAATGATATTTCTCTTCAGCTTCCCGATATTCCCGACAGTAAGATGAAGTTTATCATGGCTCTCAATACGTGAGTTTCTTTCTAAAAGTAGTTATTTTCATCTGCGTTTATATTTATGTATATATCTGATGCATTCATCAACAACAGACAAATGTGATATATATACATATATAATGTCTGATTTTTACATCTCTGTCTCCCTAAGATTTTCAACCAATTATATTTTCCTGAAAGTTTGTTTTTCTATCAGTTAACACTGAATGAACACATTCATAAGATACGGTCCTGCTAAAACTGCCATTGCGCTTGGTCAACCATTAAGCTCTCCATTGTAAAATAAATGGTAAATGTGCAAAAACGAACCCACTAGGTATTAAAATATGTCATGTATTCAGTATGTTAAACAAAGAAAAAGCAAAACTTTCAAGAAAGCTTAAAAATTAAATTATGACAAGATCAAAGAGTTTCCTGTTCAATGAACTAGTTCATACTGAATTAATTTATTCATTATTTATCTACATATTCATGATTTTGGTTTGCCCTGTGTCTCTTATTTCATTTCTCTGTTTCCTCTCTGATTCACATGCTGTTATCCTTCCTCGATTGTCAGCTATTTTCCATCTTTCTCTTTGGAAGTTCATTTAAATTTTACTGTTTACTTTGACTGACTTCCCCTCATCTTTTCCACTGTGTTTTGTTATTGTTGTTTTTTTTTATGTCAGGGCAAACAAAATTCCATCAGAGAAGTTCCTTGAGTATGAACAGAGATGTGGAGAGATGCTCAACGAATTACTGGAAGGTAAGTCGGACGAAATATACAGTCACTGATTGGTGCATTAATGTATTATGGTGTGTTTGAGACACCAAAAGAAAGGTATTACGAAAACTTGAAACTATATTGTCAGGAACTCAACATTATGGTGTAGTCTCTATCATGTAGTCATATAGGTTCCACAAAAACTATGTCAAAAATCTTTGCTAATTACACAAGATATTTGCATATTGCATAATAATTATTCTTATTGATTATCCTTATTGATATTAGAATTCTTGCTTCCATCGATTTCCTTCATGTCCCGCTTTCAAAGCCCCTTGCACTGATAGTATGAGCAGGATGAATAACATGTTTCTATTCATAAAGGTTCAGAGGAACTGTTCATACTGTTCGTACAAGTGCTTGGAAGCTTGATATGATAAGACAGTATAGAGTGGTACTAGCGTTCAAACTTGTCCCAAATGGCTGAAATAAATCATTTATACTAGATCTTGATAGGATACTTCACTTTCCCAGTCTGTGTTTTGCAAAAAAAAAAGACAATAAGCTGATTTAATTTTATACCATTTGAAAGAAGGATGTAACTATAAATGACAGTTTCTGCAGATCAAGAAACATGGCAGAAGGGGTGTACAAGACGGGCATTATTTAACCCAAGTCAATATTCTGTAGTCTGATGCTATAAAATTTCTCTCTTTCTATTGTCCATTCTCAGCGGCTTTCTCTGAGGAGGTCATGGAGGTTATTTTAGAGCCATTGGATGCCCTTAAAGCTGATATCAGTAAACTGGCAGTGATTGTAGCGACAGGAGGTTGTCAAGGTGAGGAAAACAACCAAAACAAGGATCCTAGAGATTAATGGAGCCATCATGGGCTGCCAAGAACTCTTGAGTATTCGACCATTTTAGTTATTGCAGGAGACTGCCCATATATCATTTAACAGGGTGCAAGCTATGCCCTTCCTTTCTAAAGTTGGACCACTAAAGTGCCTGTTTAATTCGCATTTAAGGAAACAAGGAGGAGCTGACTGGTTTGCTATCATGTAATAACGTCTTAATATGATAATCAGATTTTCTTTCATATGAAAAATACTGTGATCAAGTTAATAGATTTGGTAGCAAGGAAACTAAGAATCTAAATGAGGTTTTGGGTTTAGGCCCTCACCTGACATGCCAACTAATGCGGGTTTTTCATCCAAGACATATCCAAGTTTAAATTGTTTTTTCAGGTTAAATTCATAATAACATAAACCTGTTAACAAGAAATCCCTTTGGTGTCTGCTGTGCAGTGCAAAGGTACAATTCATTGAGCTGTCCTGTTTCTATGAGCGCTCTAATACAATGGAGTACTAAAAACGATTTAGCTGGATATACGAGTTCTTACAAGTGAACTCACACAACGCAGTCCACGGGAACTAGAGTAGCAAACGCTGCCCCCTAAACTGCCTGTCAACAGAAAGACATAAAACGATTGATATATTTCTTACAGGTGATTTGAGACGTCAGTTATCAGTGATGGCAGATTCTTTGAAGATGATGCTTAGAAGTGCCGAGGGAGAAACATATCAGAGTGTAGTGGACTTGGAGCAAGTTGTGATCGA
>JAIPMN010030660.1:0-13208 GCA_020650975.1 Apostichopus californicus
ATATTGTATTACCACAGTATGTTTTTTATTCTTATTTTATCTTGACTATGCAGACAATCAGCTTGAAGACGCCGTTTTAGCGGTTTTGCAGTAGAACACCATTTATGGAAAGTAAACTGGTCTCTTGGGCTGAGGCCAGGGAATATTAATGTCGAGAGAGACAGAATTTGTCAATGAATACGCAGAGTGGATTCAAAGGGTAAGATAAGAGTGATTGAATTCAATAAGTGCGTTTCAATCGCAAGAACAATATAGTACATTTAGGTTAGAAGAGCCCCTTTGTATTCAGATAACAACGAAATTGGCAATTTCAATTTTTTCTCTGTTTATCATTGATACGACACACTTGATATATCACTATAACTTGGATTCGAATAGCCCTTTTTGGTTTCGATGATAATCGTAACCTATGCATTCATGCGTGTGTGTGTGTGCGTGTGCGTGTGTGACGCCTCGCTTGTAAACACGATATCTCAAGTAGGGAATCTTGGACCAATGTAATTTTGGTGTACATGTGTACCACATTAAGTAGATGAACCCTATTGTTTTTGGCGCCTGTGAATGTCACCAAAGGCCAAAAACCAAAATATTGAAAACAGAAATCACTCCCATTGACAGGGTCTGACATGGTTGATATTTTGGGAGTAGTTGTGAATGGGGTAAGGGATCGTTTCAAAACATAATAGTCATGTGAACGAAGGTCAACAAAGGTCAATTAGGGGTCGAAAACTAGTATTTCTGCAATAAATTGAAAACAAAATGTCCGTCAAGGTTGGGAGTTACGCTATTGTAATCCAATAGTTGACCCGGATCTAGGTGACCTTTGACCTCAGGTTGACCTCCAGTGACCTTTATTAGTTTCTTTGGTTACTTGAATTTTCGTCGCCATAATCGGATCTCAAAGGTACCTTCCGATCTAAATAGTCCATGGTTGACCCCTGTGCGACCTTCGTGTGCGAAGTTATCAGAGGTCAATTTTGTTAATAAGTACAGTTAGGATGGTCGTACAGACTTGTCATGTTGCTTTTTGGAATCAGCGTGTCAAACTACATCTGCCGGCAAGGTCTAAAGGTCAAAGGTCAAATCTTGAAAAATATGCTCATTTTAGGAGATACGGGGCAAAACAAAAAATGTTTGTCAATATTTTGATATATGATAGAGCTCTTTGTGCTATTAAGAGGAAACCAACTCCAGCTTCAATCGGACACCCAGTTTTCAAGTTATGAGGGGCCAAAGAATGGTTTTGATACCTTTATAGCAATAACATTGTGTGTGTACATTGTAGCCAAAAAAAATTTAGGACAGAGTGCACATCAT
Organism: Apostichopus californicus; assembly: GCA_020650975.1. Lineage (NCBI taxonomy): Eukaryota > Metazoa > Echinodermata > Holothuroidea > Aspidochirotida > Stichopodidae > Apostichopus > Apostichopus californicus. Next base: position 1,318 of record JAIPMN010030660.1, read on the forward strand.
CAAGAGGAACATTTTTGATCAAAACCATTACGTCATCCAAGGTAATTCAAGGTTGCTGATGTGCAAAAAACTTCCATATTATGCTAAGTTTTGCAACAACTTCTGGTCACGAAGTGTGACATGGCTGGTATATAAGGACAAGTTGTTAAAGAAGAAGGGGCACATTTTCCAAAAGAACCGTGATGTGATCTAAGGTCACCAAAGGTCATTTATGGGTCAAAATGTGTTTTTTTTCTCAATAACTTGTGAAACTACCACTGACAGGGTCCAGCATGGTTGATATTTTGGGACTAGTTGTGAATGGGGTAAGGGATCGTTTCCAAACATAACGGTTATATGATCCAAGGTCAACAAAGGTCAACTAGGGGTCAAAAACTAGTATTTTCTTCAATAACTTGAGAACCAAATGTCCATCAAGGTTGGGAGTTTCGCTATTGTAATCCAATAGTCGTCCCGCATCTGGGTGACCTTTGACCTCAGCTTGACCTCCAGTGACCTGTATTAGTTTCTTTGGTTATTGTAATTTTCGTAGTCATATTCAAATCTCAAAGGTACCTTCTGATCAATATTGTCCATGGGTTGACCCCTGTGCAACGTTCCTGTGCGAAGTTATCATAGGTCAAGGTTTGGTTTGGTTTTAATAAACTTACATGTGGTTAGGGTGGTCTTAGAGACTTGTCATGATGCTTTCTTGAATCAGTGTTTTAAACTACATCCTACTATGAGGCCAATAGGTCAAATCTTGAAAAATATGCTCATTTTGGGAGATACGGGGCAAATAAAAAAGTTTGTCAATATTTTGATATATGATAGAGCTCTATGTGCTATATAGAGCAAACCAACTTCCGCTTCAATCGGACACCAGTTTCTCAAAGTATAAGGGGCCAAAGGTTGGTTTTGATACCTTTTTAGCAATAACATTGTTTGTGTACATTGGAGCCAATAACAATTTTAGGACAGAGTGCACATCATCAAGAGAAACATTTTTGATCAAAACCATTAGGTCATCCAAGGTCATTCAAGGTTGCTTATGTGCAAAAAAACTGCCAAATTATGCTAAGTTTTGCAACAACTTCTAGTCACGAAGTCTGACATGGCTGGTATATTGGGACAAGTTGTGAATGAAGTAGGGGCACGTTTTCCAAAATAACCGTGATGTGATCCAAGGTCACCAAAGGTCAATTATGGGTCAACATGTGTTTTCTAAGCTGATTCTGTGAGTTCCGTAAAGAATAAAGACTCTTGCTCATATCAGACACCTAGTCCTCAACAGGTTCTCAAAAGGACAAACGGTTGATTTGTGATATTTTTGGCAATAATATTGTGCGTGTACATCGGACCACATGACAATTTTAAGACAGTGCTGCACCTCTGTAAATATTCCTTACAAGAAAGGAACCATATTGCCCTTAGGCTCTTGTTTGTGGAGGTCAAAGGTCATTTGGGGTCACCAGGGTTCAAATTGTTTAAACCTTGCAAGCACGATACCTCAAGAAGGAAAGCTTGGATCAATCTCGTATTTCGTGTGAAAGAGTACCATATTAAGTTTAAGATCCCTATTGTTTTTTGTGTGCAGGTCCAAGTCCATTTGGGGTCAATAGAGGTCAAATTGTGAAAACCTCGTAAACCGATAACTCAAGAAGGGAAGGTTGGACGAATCTCATATTTAGTTTGTAGTTGGTACGCGTTCAGTACAAGATTTACTTGAGGTCAAAAGTCATTTGGAGTCACGAGACTCCAATTGTGGAACCTTGTTTTATAAGCTACCGTCTCTCCCACAGACCAGCCTATCAGATATAATGTGCGTTACGCCTCATACGAATAGGAGGCTATTGGCAATTGGAGATGAGCTTATGGGCATCCGTAGAATCTAAAACAGAAAACTCGACCAAATTTGCATTGGTTTCAACGTGCCGCTCGGAAGCCTTATTTTGCGTGCAAAAAAAGGTGTACTTTAAAAAGGTGTACAGCGGCTCTATTGGACATTTTTCGTCGTATTCATTTCAGGTTGGATGTAGTTTCATTGTGACCAGGCAGCGTTTATGAAACTTAACAGTTCTTCTATTAATTTTTTTTACTATGACTGATCTCAATGCGAAATAATTGTGTAAAACGGTCTTAGTTTGGCAGTGAGTTCACGAGCTTTTGTCTTGATCAGTTGTTGATCTCAATTTGTGTAGTCTCTTCCACCAGTTTCAGCATAGCTAGGCCTTAAAAGTAACGTTCGACTTTCGTCACGTTTATGATTATTGGACAACTTGAGCAAACCTGGGTAGGCCTGTGAGCAAGTTTATGTTGTCTAGGCCAGCAACGGTTGGGTAGAATAGGGTTCGGTATTACAACAACGTAAAGAATACGAGTCAGAATACCAATACACTTAAGATGGCAAAACATCTCATTCATTTATTTTTTAAGGCAAATTTCCTACTGGCTATCAGTCATAATTCGGAAAGTATAGAACAATTTAAGGAGTTTTGAGACAAGTTTGCTGTTGTTCCTGCTAGGAATTTTGGAAGAGAGATGCTCTAAAACCTCAGATTATCATTGCGTAAAAGATCGCTTTGATTTAGGCAGTGAAATGGAGTTATAGCGATATTTTTCGCGCGTCAATCTGCAGCTAAAAGACAGATAATTAATTGGGAAGTTGTACGAAGTAGCCGCTTCAATTGAGCAGCGGTTCAAAGTAGCAGTAAGGTACTGTATATGCTTAGGACTCCCGCACACCTAGTTTTTGTATAGTATATGCCTATGTCGCGTCCGTCCCAGTACGGTAAGGCAGATTTCGATGGTCGCGTGGCAGGGACGACACGAATAACGTAAATAACCAGTCCAACAGAGAGATATAATGATTCGTTCTATTTATTTGCAGGATTGATTAGATTAGATATGTTGAAACCTATTTAATTAGTGGTATTACTAGTATATTTAACTTGCCTTCACTCACGGAGACCTTACACAGTAGAGGTATACAGTGAGACTGAATTGGCTAACAAAACTGTCATACACGAGGCAAAAGACATGATACTTTCCTCCAATCATAAGTTAACGTTTCTTTCACAAGACAGCAGCAGCCAATCACACTCTATATATGTTGAATTCCTGGAAATCATTTAAGGGATAAGTTAAACAGAGTATTTACATACATCTGCATATATTAAATATACATGAGGGTTCACGACACTATAAGTGTATTACATAACATGCCTCCCCCTCCCTTGAGACTGTGTCAGTCTCCAAACAAATAGGGAAACTAGTAAGTGGTTAAAGAATGTAACATATAAACAATGAAATATTGAATGAACATCAACCTATACTATATACAGGCTGTAAGCATACCACCTGCCATTCTTAAAAACCATGGACTTACATCCTACTCAATCCATCCGCATTTGAATTTGTGACACCTTTCTTATATACAACTTTAAAGCTAAACTGTTGGAGGATTAAATACCATCAAAAGTCGAGAATTTGATGACTTGGACCGGTCTAACCATCGGAGAGCCTGGTGGTCTGTCATAATAGTAAAGTGTCTACCATACAAGTAATATTTCAATTTTGACACAGACCATATAATGGCCAATTCACTCCTTCTCAGGGACTGAATACTTCTTTTCTCTTGACAACAGTTTCCAACTAATATAAGCAACATGTTGCTCATTACCATCATCACCAACCTGGCACAGCACTCCACCAAGTCCAAAATTGGAAGCATCGGTTTGCAGCCTAAAAGGACTTGAAAAGTCAGGTGCAACCAGAATCGGTTCAGATAACAAACAATTCCTAAGGATCTGAAATGAACTTTGACACTCTGCAGTCCAGGTCACAGTATTGGGCATGGACTTCTTAAGTAGCTCATACAATGGATGTGCAATAGTCGCATAACTTTGAATAAACTTTCGGTAGTATCCTGTGATACCAAGAAAAGCACGAACTTCCTTTTTCGTCAAGGGTGTGGGGAAATCACGCACAGCTTGAACTTTGTCAACATTTGGGGAAATAACACCATTTCCCACAGTATCACCTAAATAAGACACTTGGCGGGCAATAAATGTGCACTTCTCTGGTTTGACAGTAAGGCAAGCATCTTGCAATCTACAAAGAACATTTTCTAGATGTGTCAAATAATCTTCAAAAGTATCACTTAACATACATATGTCATCAATGTAAACTCTAGCATAGTCTCTACAACCCATCAACACCTCATCCATGGGTCTCTGGAACGTACTACTACTGTTCTGCATACCAAAGGGTAAAACATTGAACAGAACTGACCAAATGGGGTCACAAAAGAAGATTTCTCCTTAGTTAAGGGATCAAGAGGGACCTGATAAAACCCTTTTGTTAAATCTAGAGTCGAAATGTACTTAGCATGAGAGATGTCATCTAGGATCTCATCAATTCTTGGCATTGTGTACGAGTCAAAATTGGTGACTGCATTTAACTGTCTGAAATATGTACAAATACGTATTGCCTCACCTGGTTTCACAACACAAACAATTGGTGATGCATAAGCAGAAACAATAGGTCGATAACCCCAAGTTTGAGCATACTATCCAATTCACTATTTACCTTTCCCTATAAAGCATGGGGGATTCTGTAAGCCCTACGATACACTAGGGCATCACTTGTAGTCTTTATGATGTGATTAACCAACGTTGTTCTACCTGGCACATCAGAAAAAACTTCAGCATATTTTTGCAAAGAATTATGGATTGCTTCCAACTGTCTATCCAATAAATCATTTGGTAACTCTATATTCTGCCATGTTTGTGTCTGTAAAGGATGCAAATGCATTTCCTCTTGCAACAAACATTCATCATCAAAAGGAAAGCTATCATCACTATTCCCATCTGCACCTGTACACACATTATCTATGACACCCGTAACAAAATAACAGTGAGCTAGTAAAATATCACCTCTCTCATGAAACTTCTTACACAGATTTACATAGACAACTCTACGCACACGACGTTTGTTTGGCATACAAATTTCATAGTTAACTTCATCAAGTCGTCTTTGAACAACATAGGGACCTTGCCACTTACAATCCAGTTTCGCCGGTCCCTCCGGCAGGAAAACTAAAACTTTTTCCCCTGGTTCAAATACCCTGTAAGAAGCATTCCTATCATAATACCCCTTCATTTCTGCCTGATAACGCACTTGAGTTTCATTGGCCTCAGCCATCCACTCTGAAAGTCGTTCTCTGTAGCAAGTAACTTGGGATATCAGTTTGATCGCAAAAAGAAAATGAGGTATATACACATCCCAATCTTTCATTTGGGCAGGAGTCAAGGATCTTAACATATTCTTTAAAGTTCCATGAAACCGTTCTGTTAAGCCATTGGTTTGCGGGTGATACGCACTAGTGTTAATTTGCTTAATATGCAACTTGTCACACATATCTTTCATAAATGCTGACATAAAGTTAGTACCTTGATCATGTATGATGTGCTCGGGCAACCCAATTCGAGCAAAAACCTTTATAAGAGCATTTACAACAGTTTCTGATGGAACATTTGATAAAGGTATAGCCTCTGGGAACCGTGTGGCATAATCACATATTGTGAGGATGTATTTACTTTTCTTTCGTGTCCTTGGAAGCAGAACAACAATATCAATACCAATCCTCTTAAATGGGGTATCAATCACCGGCATCGGGAGCCGTGGATGCTTACTTTTCATAGTACCCTTGTCCAGAAATTGACATGTAGGACATGACCTGCAATATTCAGCAATATCCCGAAAGATACCAGGCCAGTAAAAATCAACCAGCAGGCGCTGCTTAGTCTTGAACACCCATGTGTCCAGCCATCGTGATATCATGGGCAACATGCATTGCACCTGACCTACAAGATTTTGGGAGAACAATTTGCTCATTGAAATGGTAATTAAACTGGGTATGAACACCCATCTTACTTCGCCACTTCCTCATTAGTAACCCTTGCTTCTTAAAGAAACATACCCTATGTCTCTGCACTTCCTCAAGTGGAACAAGCCTATCACGGATGCCTTTCAATGATGGGTCTGATTCCTGTAGCCGTATTAATTCCTGTTTATTAATATCGAGACCTTTAATATCAGCACCATATACCTTAGCACCCAAGTCATCAGATTCAATATCTGAACCTCTATCAACATTGGATTGGATCCCTCCACCGTGACTACTATTCGTCACTACCGTTGGCATGCACTCCTCTACTGCATCAACCACATTAGGTACACCACAGATATCATGAAATTCACTATCATTAAGCATAGAAAATGGTGGTTCATAACTGACTTCACCAGAATTGACAAAAGCACCATCGTCATTGGTAACTTCAACCTCGTGCTAGTGCACTGAACACTCTTGCAAATCATTTTCATGCATGTCAAGTCTTTGTTGATGAGCCTGAGCTCGTGTCAAGACACAAATTTCTTTAGCCATATGATCTCCACAAGTTAGATCTAAGTCATGGCCTAGCAAAAATTGCTCCTCTAATCCTTCCACCACCACTATTTTAACTTTATCAGACACTAGTTTACACTGTGGGTCAACCATGGCCACGGGAAGATAAACTGTACCCCCCCCCCCACCCCACGTACTGGAACACTTTGTCCCTGTAAGTAACACTCTGGCGGAACTAAATTAGCATCAACTGCTGGGTACAGGCAGAATCTCTCAAAATTTCAATCTGCCTCCCTTCAAGAGCACCTTTGATCATGCATTTGGCCATAAGAGCCCTTGCAGGATCAAATTCCTGTCGTTCACATTTAAGTGCAGGCTTAGGGTGTACACCTTTTGTTTCACTCCCCATGAATTTCTGATTTGGACAAAATCGCTGAACATGTCCTAGTTCTCCACACTTGTGACACTTAATATCAGCATACTTTTTGAATTTACCGGAACACCAATTGTACCCTCCTTATATTTTGAGTAAGTACTATATGGTGTTGTCGGTTTCTTACTTGAATCGGTACCTACAATGGGCTGCTTGAAAGCATTACGCCCTATCTCTTTCCTCTTCCAATAGTTGGGTCCACCCCGATTTGCTACAAACTGATCAGCTAAGCGTGTCAGCTCTGCAGCATCCTTTGGATTTCTATCCTTTAGAAATATCGCCATGTCTAATGGCAGCTTACTAAGGACTTGATCCATGACCATCAATTCCCTTATACCATGAGCATCATCTGGTTTTCTTCCAGAATACTCTATCCACCCATCAAATTGTTGCCCTAGATCATAAACCAATTCTCTCAGGCTTTCATCTCGTTGCCTGTACCTGGCCCTAAACTTGGCTCTGTAACTCTCAGCACTAACCTCATACTTGGCCAGAATAACCTGCTTTAAGGTATCATAATCACTACTTTCCGCTAAAGATAGCGATGCATAGGCAGCTCTTGCTTTGTTAGTCAATTCAGGGGCTAGCCTAGCTACCCACTCTCGTTTAGGCAACTTATACATTTTTGCCAAATTTTCAAACGTTTTAAAATAAACATCTATATCATGAATGGCAGTAAGTCTAGGAATTTTCACAAATTGTGATTCACCAATAGGGTGTCTAGTAAAGGTTTCCTGTTCAAATTGTAACCTTCTCAACTGGACCGCAGCCTCTAGTTCTAGGCGTTTGTGCTCCAACTTATGTCCCTCAGTTTTAAACAGATATTCCACCCACATTTCTTTTGGTAATCCTGGAGGTATTCCTTGTGGCGACTGAGAAGGGTTATCCTCCTGATGTTTGTTTACATTCCCATGCTGAACCTCCCATGAACCACTAGTACTTTTCTCTACGTTAGGCTCGGCCATCGTGCCTAAATGTTAAGTCTACCTGACACCAAGGATTAAAAATTAAAACGTAAGCAACAGGCAAAGTACCACCCTTAAATTACTACATAGCATTAATACCAATCGTAATGGGTCCAATACTTGACAAAAATAACAGTGCACATAGGATAGCTCAAACACTATAGCCGGCCTAGGCAATAGACCCTGACTCAATACAAAATTAGGTAAAATAATATCCACACTCAATGCTTATCTCATTCTTAATTAAGCAATACAACTAGCTCAAGTTAAAACAGATATGAAATACTTAAGTTATCAAAACGCAATATTCAACAAATAAGTGTTCTTCACCAGTATAGTAATATCAGTACTACTGAATACTAGTCTGCATATGATCTTCAGTTTCGCGAAACCGATACTGCATACAGTTCTCGTCCAATACGAAACACTCGCGGATTGTCTCCTTAGTTGAAATTGGCAAAATAGGTCTCAGCTGAATTATGAACGATTAAAAACGTCCATCACAAAAACTGCTGCTATTGGAACATCTTCGATGAGTCTTCGTCGTAACTCGAACTCGTTCGCTACACACGGTCAATACAAAATACAACGGCTAGGCTAAACCTCTAAAACGCGTCGTCATTATTTGAATAGGCTAGACTTCGTCGACAAGACCCTTCCTTCTATAGATTACTGCAAAAATACGTTGCTCATGAACGTACCTCATTTGTCAGCAACTAGATTTCACCTCGTCAGGCTTCAGAATAAGCACTAGCGTATATATAGCTAGCCACTTTCAGGAATTTTACTTCTAAAGCAAGCACCAAAACAGTTTCTCGGTGATCCACGGGAAACACTTGACCCCAGTAACAACATTCCACGTACCTCAATACTCAGTAGGGAACAGTTACAACTTATACTCAGCAAATCCAACGTTGGAAAACTAAGTTAGGCCCTTCAAACGGATTCACACGTCCTTCACGAGAAACTTGAAATACAAAACGGCTTCCACTAAACTTTCGTTTCTTTAAACTAAAGAAAACGTAGGATGAAAATCACAGTTCAGAGCATATACAAAATAATCAGGCGTGGTCAGATGTACGCTGCCACCATGTCGCGTCCGTCCCAGTACGGTAAGGCAGATTTTGATGGTCGCGTGGCAGGGACGACACGAATAACATAGATAACCAGTCCAACAGAGAGATATAATGATTCGTTCTATTTATTTTGCAGGATTGATTAGATTAGATATATTGAAACCTATATAATTAGTGGTATTACTAGTATATTTAACGTGCCTTCACTCACGGAGACCTTACACAGTAGAGGTATACAGTGAGACTGAATTGGCTAACAAAACTGTCATACACGAGGCAAAAGACATGATACTTTCCTCCAATCATAAGTTAACGTTTCTGTCACAAGACAGCAGCAGCCAATCACACTCTAAATATGTTGAATTCCTGGAAATCATTTAAGGGATAAGTTAAACAGAGTATTTACATACATCTGCATATATTAAATATACATGAGGGTTCACGACACTATAAGTGTATGACATAACAGCCTAGTAAAGTAGAGGAGCCCTAATGCAACAGAGGCCAAGCTTTATTCGTAGGCATTTTTACAGATGTTGTATTTTTAATTGTTTGAGACACTACAGTAGGCCTAGCTGCTTGTTTATGATTCTGCGTCATGTTTTACTTGTTCAACACTTACTTTTGGTGGAAAAGGTTTTATTTTCGTACTACAAAGAAACATGACTTTCTAATGCGCAATTACGTAGCACCATGCATCTGCCTAACTGCCTAACCTTTGTTCATAGAAAGTATTGATGTTGCAGATCTGTACTTTGGAGACTTGAACAACGATCATAGGCCTAGTGGCGAGTGGAATTTGGCGAGTAGATTTTTAGTCACGGTCGCCAAAAAGCGAGTACTTTAAAAAATATTTGTCGAGGCCTGAAAACCTTTACAACATGATTTCTCATGGTAGAAATCATGGACACTTTTCATACATGGTATATGGATTTGCCATATTGAGTACAAGAATCCAATTGCTTGTGAGGTCAAATCTTCTATAGGTCACCAGAGGTCAAACTCTGAAAAAACCTTTTACATGATATGTAACGATGGAAATCGTGGATACCTCTAATACTTGGTGTGTGGATTCATAACAATCAGTACAAGACCCCTATTGTAGGTGTGTATAGCCACGTACAGTAGACTGTCCTGTGTTATCATGCCATAGTGTTATTGTAACAGCTACTTACAGCAGAAGTCACAGCAGAAGTCTAGTGCATTGGAGTCATCGAAACCTCAATGCATTTTGCATTCTGGTTCATGTTAAAGATTAAGTTTGGAAATGATAAATTACAACATGAATTGCACACACTCATTATCATATGTTTGTAAAGAGAGGCTTGTCAAGTCTCTGTCATTGATATTTTTAGCAGAAGGCACGAGAAGATATTATCCCAATTCCACTGTCTTAGATAATAATACAATATTAATCATTTGGATCTTACGGCAACAATAAAGTTGTCATCTCACTTCTTTAATTTGGCAACTACTGTACAAATTATATTAGTTTGTTGTTTTAATATGCTGATTTGGTAGTGTTCCCTGCACACATAGTATGCCTTAAAACTTGTTATCCAACATTTGCTTATTACCTCACAGGCGTCGAGAAGAGGAAGATATCAGCGTACTCATTAGGTACATTGCTCGAAGACATCTTGTTCAATGGATGCTGTTTTATTTTTTTTCATTTTATTTGTACATCTGAAGTATTACTTTCGTCCATTCTCTGCCTGATTGTTGTGTGTCATAGTCAGAAGTTTTATTTCTACCGATAACCTACGTAAAAACACGCCAGTAGAACCTCCGAATTTTTAATGCGAACCTTCGAGGAACAACTAGAAAACTTCTATGTAAAAATCAAAAAACGAAATTTGAGATAACAGTTGAAAGTGCGGTTCATTACAAGTCGTACTTTCGGAATGGAAACGAAATTGTGTAATATATAGTCGAAACTTTGTTTTAATTAACTGCTGTCCCAAGCGACTGATTTAGTAACTTTCACTCCATCAAGGCACCAAGGTATCAACCATATACAGATGTGGATCCAGGGAAAGAATATCTCCATAATGTCGTTGAAGGAGACTTCAATGTAGGGCGAGGGGGGGGGGGGCAAACATAAATGTGAAATGGTGTATTACGAGGCATAGTAGGCTAAATATTAGGTATAAAATAATTTCTTCACGCAAGTTTGTGCTAGTAACTACCAAAATACATATAAAATTTGAGGGTGTGCTTTTACCCGTATTGCTCGAAACAGATATAACAAAATAAACCTATTACAAATTGAGGGAAAGTTCACTTCTTCTGCAGTCTTCTTAATTATATTCAATATCATATTATTGCGATGCAAGACTCTCTCAATTGACGTAACTTAATGTACATGTGCATATTACGTTGGCCTTTCTTTCTCCTACGAAGAGTGATTCGTCAGTTTTATTTGTCAAAGCCGTATATGTGGTTCTACGGTGATTCAAACGGATTGAGAATTTTGCGAGCAACATGACTGAAATTTCCAGATTGTCCGCAAATAGACCTATAGCAAATATTAGCAAAGAATTGAATTATAGAGACATTTGGCTAATAAACTTTAATTTGGGGATCAGATCTCGGGAAATTACTCCACATTAGGAGGGGAGGGGGGGGGGTCCAAAAAACCAAATATGAATCACATCACATTGACGACATACAAACATTGAAAAAAGGTAACAAAAATTGAAAATTACCGAAATGAACGCTCACTAAAAAGTACACACACACTCACCCACTCACGCACAAGCAAAATCGATTTGGACATGGTAGCAAGTGTGCCAAACGGTAATTTTCATAATTTTCATGTTTTTATCGTTTGATAAGATAAGTTCATCTCGTCAAACGGTAACTCAGTTACGTAGATCAGCTTGTTTGGAAGCTGACCTACGTTTCTTTTTTAAATCTTTGTTTGTTGGTTTGGTTTGTTGGCACGATTCCAACAACCGAACAACTACCAGTTCTACAAACACATGTAATCCGTTCTTCCTATTCTTTGCTTTGTTTATCCAGAATAT
>JAIPMN010030661.1:0-37904 GCA_020650975.1 Apostichopus californicus
GACGTAAATATATAATAACGTCTACTCCCTTTAACGGTGATGTAGTGAGAGATTTGCACCAGTCATAGAGTAATTGTAAAGTCAACGTTGACTTGCCGTAGCCAGGTTCACCTTCAAGAATCCGTCGCTTTCTATTTAAACAGTTGTCCTTGACTAATTCTTGATAGGATGACAATTGATCCCACTCTGGCTGTCCTTTAGATATACCTGTCATGTATTCAATACCGCCCTCAACAAATACCTTGTCCACGCAATACATCCTATCTTTAATGTAGGGGATTGGTTGCACAGAATCGTAAAATACATCATACTTTGCTTTTAAATGTTTGATGAAACGTTCAGCTTCAGAGGATTCTGTGATAAGAAGAATCAATGTTAGCAATGTATATGATGAGTTCCAAATATATGGGTTCGTTAATAATTTAAAATAATGCAGAATATTTGAATAAGGATTTAAGATAAATACAAATTTAAAATTATCCATCAATGTAGAGTGCTAAATATCCATTGGTAGAACGACGTGACAAGTATTATTAAAATCTCATCCACCAGAATAGAGTGTGTGCATATGTGTACCTACAATTTAGCTATAATGTGCAGAATCTTGGAATCATGTATGATTACATTATCATCACTAAAATACAGTGTATACGATGTTAGGTGCTTACAAAATGTTGATCACATCACGACAAGTTACATGTTCTTTGGTTTGTTAGTGTAATGGATATGATCAATTTACGATATTAAAGTAAAGTTAATATTTTATGCAACACATACCATTTGTATTTTCCATCATTGGGATACCCTGTGAAAAAGAAAAAGAAATCACTGGGTTTATTATACTTTCAGACGATAACATATAAATTCTTATATTTTGCATCAATAATACTTCCCATAGCAATCTCCCCTTTCTACGTTTGATTTTTATATAGAGCTAAGTGTCTTAAATTTGTTGAATTTAATGGAGGTTGTTTGACACACATTGTACAGTTGCCGATACGATGTATCTTTTTAGCGAAGAATGCATGCCGAAATTAGTGACTGACTACTTCAGTTATAAAAAGAAAGTAGATTACTAAACATTACCTCACTTTCTGTATCACCAGGCTTAATTTGTTTCATTTTTATTTTCCTCGCTGAAAACAATACGAAAATTTATTAAAAAAAGCGATATAGAATGTTGTGGGTAGCCAAAGATGTTGTCATGGAAGGAAAATGCTTACTTGACTTTGAATCTTTTACAAATAACAATTTTCGGAATTTTTTTCGGAAGTTCAGTTCTCGTACAGAAATAAATACAATTATGGTGGCTCAATTTGACCCTAAAGTAAATGTGCAATGAACCTTGCATCCTCGTTCTATTTATATAGAAACAAACACATCAGGAATTAGTATAGTTTATCAGAAAATAATTATCGTTATCCTTAATGAAATAATAATAATAATGAAATAATAATCTTGAAAAAGAGTTGTGCAGTGTTCATTCTACCAGAAAGCAACTTTAAGACGACTGTTTGTGCATACGTCATGTGTACTTTACATGATGGACACGTACATTTATTCACTAATAAAGGAATCAACTTTCACAAAGTTTTCTGCACGTATTATTATCGCTAGAATCATGCTTCATATATTGACATATTGTAGCTACGTCTAGTATTATATGTTGGTATGCATTCCTGTTGTAGTTGAAAAATGCTGATAAACACATAAAACCAAAATATGTATGAATCTTGTTACGTTAATAGGTTTATGTACCTCTTATTCTGTATCCAATCACCACAGCGACTGTGATGATGATGATCATCGTCACTAATACGGCGATTATGGTAATTGTGGAGGTGTTTGATCTCTGTTCTGTGGGAGGCACTATAAATAAAACAACAATACAGAAATGGTAACAAACAACAAGTAATCATGGAATCACTTCACAAAGCTGCGCATTTAATGCGACGTGTATTAACTTACTATTTGGAAAGAGCAGATCAATCTTCGTAGAAAGGCTGAAAAGCTTAGCATTCTCTCCTACAGCGCGACACTCTACGGTAACTTTATTTTGAGTTCTTAGAGGGAAGTCAACATTAACCGTCAGAGATATATCATACAAGTCACCCATCTGTGTCACCGTAAATTGATGTTGTGTAAAGTCAATGCCTGTTTCCTCTTGAAAGGCTCTCCATTCAAGAGCCACTTTAGGTCTTATTCCCAGCACCGAGCAAGTCAAAACGTCATGAGGTTGTTTCTCCAGGACGCAATATTGTTGGTGATTACATCCATCTATGATTGGAAAAATTGGAGTGGGACCAACTGAAAGGAAATAATACATCAAATAGATTAGATTTTTGTATATAGCCTACTTGATGTTAGATTTCGAGTATTTTGATCCCATAACTATTACGAGGTCGAATGGTATATAGCATGAAGGAATCAAACCATATGCCCAAACAAACAAATATCTTGTGATACTGAGTTCCATGAGAACGACTTTCTTTAAAATTATGAATAAGTCTAATAGTTTAACATTACAGTACAGTACAAGATGTGTGTTGCCACATACTGTAACAAGGCATGACACATGTCCAGCTATCTAGATGCATACGTAAGTTTGTGTTGCCTATGAAAGTTTACCTGAGACTGTAATTTAAAGTATTATAGTGCATGGTTTACAAGGTATAACAGATTCGGCACACATTTCCCAAGTTATTGATACACAAACATACTGCACGTTATCAGTTTAGCATGAAAACTTATGTCGTGTCCACGGGAGATTTGATTGATCTTCATTCCGTGTAGATTTGACATATACTGACATGGATATTATTATTGGCTTAGTATTTGCCTGATAGTAATCGAATAACAGGGAACTATACAAAAAAAAATCAGTATGCAGTATTTGGGCAAGATAATTATGATAACGCACATAACAAGGCCGTCATTCTGAACTTACGTATAAACAGTTTTATAATTTGATGAAATAAAGTATTACGCAACTTGGGAAATATATGCCAATAATCATGTACTTATGCTATTGTGGTGATTCAGTAGAGACTGAGAAGCATAACAGATATTAAGACATAAACCATCTATTACTGGAAAAACTGGAGTTGGATCAACTAAAAGGAAATAATACATGAAATATATTATGTTTGTATATATTTGGTGTTATATTTTTAGTCTTTGGTTCCCGAAACTGTTATTAGGTCGAATGGTATATAGCATGAATGAATCAAACTATGTGCCCAAACGAACAAATATCTTGCGATACTGCATTTTTCTATCAACATTATGAATATGCCTAATAGTTTAAAGTATTATGCAATGTGGGTAAAGCATAAAAGATATAATGATATAAACCATCCTACCGATCAGAAGCACATCGTACAAAACAACGCCGCCACTGACACCGTTATCGTAAACACACGCGTAGAATCCTTCGTGTTCTACCAATGTGTTCTGTAAAGAAAGACTGCCCTCATCTTCTAGCTTGTATTCCTTGTTGCTGATTTTTGTGTGATTACTTCTGTGAAAGATGCTAACATACAGAGTTTCAAAAGCATCTTGTTGAGGTGACCACTTCCAAACGACTAAATTTAATCCAAGGTCTGTACAGGATAAATTCATCGGTGAATGGATGTTCAAATATCTTCTAATGGGAGTTGCCAAACTTGCCAATGAAGTGTAATCCATCTCTTTTTCAATCAAAATAACGTTTTTGTCTTCCATCAGAATCAGTGGTACAATATTCGCTCGACAGACCAGAAGACTTAAAACAGATGACTCCCCGAAAGAGAACGTTGCTGTAACATGTGATGTATATGTTACATTATCAGTTGTGGAATTCCTGTAGTTTGATGGTAGGATGTGATACCCACCATAAGTTCTAATCGTCCAACTCAATTTGACTGCGGGACGGCTTTCCCTGACAAAGCAGTTTACCTCTACGGAATCGGCTGTCGACTTAACACAGGTAGTACCGTATGTATTTGAACACTCCTCGATGACCGGAATGGTTATAGCTGGTTTCACTGTAAAATAAGTTCAACGAAGAATACATTCTCTTGTAATGATCACATTCATTATTGATAGACACGTGACTGTATCTGAGAGTTAATGAATGACGGTGACTGTTGTATTGCGTTTCCATGTAACCGTAGATTATTTCAGAAAAATCAGTTTGATTATTTGTAGTTATTGTGATACTCCGATGCCTGGAAGTTATTGTTTGGGTCAAACCATGTCATATCAACAGAGGCCTCCACGTCAACCCTCTCAGAATCGCCTGAAAATGATATGGTGTCTTGCCACTTGTCTCAAAGGATGAATTTGGGCAAAAATCCGTTTTATTACTTTTTGGTTGCTAGGATACCGCTACGCCTAGCAACCAAATCCAGGTTGCATTTTAAGAGCCCTGTATTTTCCTTCAAGTTTGGAGGCATCTTTGCATAAATGTAAAGTATTTTATGTATGGTATTGCAGATATAGTGAAAGACATGTGACCAGTTTTCTAATTTAGCTTATTTTTTTTTGAGGAAAATTTACGGTCTCAATTATGTAAGTACTTAAAATGGCAGAAAATGAGATAGGGGCCTTTTCTGGCCCTACTGTACTTTGAGTGTGATCCCTATTCACAAAAAAGGCATGTTTGAGATTTAATTTGCATGGGATCCTTTCCCAGTGGTAGTAGTACAGGAAAGGTGCCAAAAAAAAAGTCAAGCTGGTCGTACGTTTTACGAACAGTGTCCTCAACTTTAAGAAATCTTACTTCTGGCTCTAATTGAGGGTCCAATTTGGGCCTGTGGGTAAATATCATTTTTTCTTTAAATACCATTTTTCAGGAGTGTATTGACCCTAGTTTTGAAAACTCAAGTCAAAAACTTGTGTATTTTATGTTATCTACTCAAATTAACAACTCGAAAATTGCAAAAATCACACACTTCATATGCATGAACATGCTTGCACAAGCCGATTTGAGTAATTCAAATGACAACAACTTCTTAACATTAGCATACAGGTGCTTAACAATTAAGAGGGTGATACACTAGCATGAGGAAAACCAATAAACTGCATTTCAGGTTCATATGCCTAACGATGCCTGTGAACAGCGCCCTCAATTTTGGTCACAATTAAAAGGTCAATTTTTGGTTTTCAATACAAAACAAGTAAGACATGTATAGTTATGATGCAAAGAATAAGCTAAAACATATTTTATATAATTTATTAATGCTCTGATGAGCAGCTTAAAGGGGCATATTGTATATGAGAGTTACATTAGCTCTACAGAAACATGCTTGCGAGGGGAAAAAATGGTAACATTGTATCTTCTTTCAAGGAGACCATGTTTAATGTCAAAAGAAACTATTGAAATGTATTTATTAAAAGAGTTCCGTCTAATGCTCTTTGTTTCATGACCCCCTTCCCATAGTGCACTATGCAGATTTTTATATAAGGGTCATTCCATATCAAATCACCAATTTTTTTTAGTATGCTGTGGTTCGAACTCTGTCAAAATTTACCAAAATGGTATACTTGGAACACCATGTAATAAGCACATTTTGAAAATTTCAGTTGGATTACTTCAAACTTTACTGATTTATCTCACGTCACACTGAAAATATCTCATTATTTTTTTCTAGAAGAGATATAGTATCACCCTGTTTGTACAAACAAGTTCAAGAGGGTCTTTGCCTCTAATATTTTTAATTAAAAAATCCTCAAAACTTGGGATTTTTACAAAAACGTTTTTGCCTGTTGTGCTGTTCCACATGTTCCTGAGCCTGGGCATAGTAGTTCAAGGTCAATTATGTGCATACAGTTTATCATTGTCATATCAACAAATAATATTTGCAATGTAGTGTCTGCTTCTTATACCATTCATTAAAGGGGTTACACAATGAATGCAGCCAAGCAAATAATGTCAGACGCCCTCTATTTTTCTCCAACTTGTGATTCCGTCTGATTAAGGGTTGTACCATGGTGTGGGGGGGGGGGGCTCAGGCAGTGAAAGGTACTGTTTCACCTCAATCATAGTAGTATGAATGTGGAATGCTGTATATGCCTAGATGTTTATGTTATTGGAGAACGCCAAGGGAGTTGTTATATGTACTACTTGGAATGACCTGTTATAATTTGTAGTGTCGGACATGTGGGCAATTTTTACACACATTGAAGGTTCACCTCTGCACTGTGGGCAAACAAATTCATAAATTTTCGGGTCAGCCAAGTGCAAAGGATGTGATGCTGATTTATATTTTTAGTTATTTTCACTGATGTAATGCATAGTGGTAATTCAATATGACATATGTATGGGTGTAATATTCTTCACCTTGGAGGGACTTTTTTTGTTGGGATAAGTGTTCACCTCCAAAGATCAACAATAATTCTGCTTTTGACAAAAGTGTGACACAGTAGCAGATGATTCAGATGAGGGTGGGGGGGGGGGATTGGTGGGGATGGGGCAGGCCCATATTAGCTACAAAATGGAAAAATATAAGAAAAAAAACGGTGAAAAAGAAACAAAGGAGATCTGACAAGTGGTTCAACATTTTTACTTTTTTAATTTCAAATTGATGATTCAGGGGCCAAGGCTGAAGTGCTTACCAACTACACCCGGCAACCAGTCCGGCACTAATAATTGGTACAATTTTTCCTACCATCTTTTTGACAGAGTATAGCCTACTGCAGGAACAGTGTAATGAGCTTGACTGACCAGATCTAACTGAAACTTTCTTTCTATTGTGAAACCTTGCGATGGATCCATTGTGGGAGAGGGAACTGGGTTTAATGCATCCCCCTAATCCCCGTATTTATTTTATTTTGTAAACATTTTACAATAACGACGAGGCTGATATTAGGGTGTGATTGAATTAATAACTTGCCATACATTTGTTGTAGGCATATGTTACAAACAATATTTTATTTTGGAGAAGTGTATATATGGCATATATAGTTTTAAGAATGTGTATATATGGCATCACCAATGTGAGTCTTTGTGAGCGAATTCATCACATCAGCCATACAGAAAATAACTCCCTTCTATTATTTATGACAATTTTATACAGTGGCTAATCACATCATTTTAAAAAAAAACATTCGATTTTATAAAGTCTAATTTTAGAGTATTACTGTACATAGGTTGCCTCTGGAGTATTCATTAAAACAGTGTCACAGCAGAGACCTTAATGGTATACAAAAACAACCGATTCTCATGACTCGTACAGTAACAACTGTTCATGTCCTGTAACACATGTTAGGAATACAAAGTAGTAATTACTGATGCATGGTTGTGGGAGAGTAGTTGCTGTAGCCAATCGTCGAGTTCAAGTTTCTTAATACGGGATTGTAAAATGAAATCGCATCTACTAATTTTTTGCTAATAGAAGGTCTACGGATATACCCAAACATGGCCTTTCTTTGTTATCTTCATGACAAATTAAAGTCATTTAAAGAGAGGTGTGAACTGTAATCAAGAGGTACTGTACCTATTTACTGTACTAGCTATGAGTATCGGCTGACAATAATTGCTTAATAATATTATACTGGTTGCAATAATTTTGCTAGTTTTACATGCTAATTTATATTTGGGACTAGGGTTGCAAGAGCCCCTTCATAACATTCATTTAGAACTGGAGAACCAAGCAGATCATATGTCAAGACGTTTGCTTCCTACACTAAACAAACGTACTTTTTTGGTCATTAATAATGGACCTGAAGCTTTGGATCTGGCAATGGTCCAAAGATATGACCTACTGATACTGGGACACAGGTCATGTAATAGTACACTGCATAAAGGTCCTTAATTTACTGGAAAGCCGTCAGAACTGGACGTTACAATCGTGAAGTCATCCCATCCTGTGCAGTTTGGTGCATAAGGAACATGTTTCCACCAGGGGATTTTTACTACACAGGATTTAAATTTGGCATATTTAAGAAAATCATATTCAAATTAAGAGACATTTATGTTTTTCAATGCATATCATGGATTGTAATAAAACTTTCTTTGAGGGTACGGAAGGACCAGGCAATGTTTAAGGAAAATACCATACATGCTAGACATGTTTATTTTGACATATGTAGGCCTTTACATATTGACCTATAGAGGCTACACTTCTCAATGTCATATGCATGAACAACTTTGAAAAATATAGGATAGGTAGTTGTGGAAAATGGGGTAGTTTTTCTTCCAAAGCAACTATCCATATACCTCGCCGATATTTCCACAAAAACTGCCTCACTTGTCTCACTTTCACCAGAAATGTACTCTACGCACAATTTCATAAGTTCTTATACCATTTTGGTGACTTAAGTTGGTAAGATTAAATTATGGGCATCAATTTAATAACGATGTTCGATGAATGCTTGCAGTATTTTATCTCCTGTGAATTAAAGAGCTTACATCCATAACATTTGGTCTAATGCAAGCTGTGATAACGAATGGGATCAAATAATAGCAAATTATAGTACGGTTTTGAATGTTTTTTTGTCAAACATTCTACCCTCTTTGAACTGCCAATAATAATTTTACTGTTAAATGTTTGATTAATCATATCACATATTTGTGGAAATGAGCTTAACAATATACAACCATTGATTATCTGTAAACCCACTCTTATATTGGCTCTTCCTTTGTTGGCTTATGGACGGTGGACACTCTTGGTGGACACTCTTGGTATAATTTTTTGTTCATCAAGTAGGGTTTTTCCAGCCTGTTTGAATGAACATAGATTAACTACCAGAACTTTCACGATGTTCTCCCGAAATGCAGAATGTATTCATAGGTTTTGGGCTCTTTCACAGGTACCGGATGCTATTGTTTGGTGGCTGTGGAGTACTTCACTTTGATACTGAAAATAAATCATAACAGGTGTTTGTGATTGGCATATTCCTTTGTGCACCTCCAGATAATCAACACACAGGGCATTTTAACAAATATCTACATATAAAGCTCTAAGGCTACTCTCAATTAAATTTTGATTGTTTTTACTATGAAATACTACCTAGAAACAATTAACATCATCACAAGTAGTGTATAACTATATGTTAATGTACTAGGTAAATACCTTGAAAGTGTTTCAATTCAGTTATGCATTTAACCTCAGGTTTAAGACATAAATGAATCCACAAACCACCAATTGCATCTATGGTAATAATGTAAATATTCTATTGTGAAGTGAGTCAGAATTGTGCCTAAAAGGTATCATTTGAAATGGGTTGTACATATAATGCCATTCACTACACATATTAAATAAGCATATCATGAGGGCATAGACAGAAACACTTACTGATCATTCCCATCTCCATCTTTCTTTGGGACGGTTTCTGTGATAGTTGAAATCGATGGCTGCCAAGTACTTTCTCGCCACATATCCAACGTAGCTGTGATAAAGAATGACAAAGTTTTGGGTCGTATGTTAATTATTAAGTTTCATTATGCCAACTTATATCAGGGTTTATTTGCCAAAATATATTTCATAGTCACATTTACCTTTTCAGTAATTGTTTTGCAAGCAGTTGTCTTACCATGTACACAAATACACACACACACAACATTTCCATCACATTCTTGGCCTTTTGGCAAGAAATCAACAATTATTCACAGACCGTCATAAGTTATTATTCTAAAAAATTATTATGTCAGCTGGCAGGGTAGTTGAAGGATGTCCATGCAACCCACTGATGCTATGAAAGTTTGGCATGGGGCATCTAGGTACCTTGAAGCAATGCCACTTCTGGATGCATTGTCCTGACTCTCTAAATTCACTCTGATAAAGGGGCACCTGGGCTGGATGTCCAGGGAGTTACTCACCATGCCATATAATATATATTTCTCCTTAATGAAGGAAGGACTACCAGGTGTCAACATGGGCTATTAATTGTAACCAGCTAAAGAGCTAACACAACTTTACACTGGTAACAAGAGACTACTGTAACTATATGTACTGAAGGTAGTTTATATGTAGGATGACTTCCTGTCAATGCTCTCAACGCAGATGTTGTAGAAGGTGAAGTGGAGATGAAGGGCAAAAGCTGGATTTGAATACACAATTCATCACTTGCAAAGATTACAACAATGATAGTAGGGTATTCCACGCAAATATACCAAACCTTATCCTCCTTCACCTCTTGTTGTAACAGTGCATGCCTTGGTAAACTGTAAACGCTGAATAGTACAGAACTTGGTGGATTCAAATTTACCCAAGTATAATTTGTTCCATTGGAAATTATGCATAACATTAATAGATTTTATGAGAAGTTTGCATCTCTGAAGCATAGATCTACTGAAAAAAAATACAAAACTAAATGCTGACGAACACATGGCACAAACAATGTTGCATACCATAGGCTATATAGTGCAGACTAAATAAATTACCAAAACAGAATGTGACTTTGTATCTTGGGTTTCACTGACCTGGAATGAAGCTTAGTCTAGCTACATACCAAGTGAAGCAAAATAACTAGATCTATAAAGGAAACTTGTAAAGTGAATGTGGTTGAAGTACAGCCTATACCTACCTTGCAATGCATGCATAGGACAAACAGGAAATTAGTTCAGTTGGTCTTTCAACCAAGTTAGTTATAGTATCGTCAACTATCCTAAATTCATGCACATGTATATGTTAAATTATTCTATAATGTCCATAGTAATATACTAGCCTAATCATTTTTGCAATCAGATACTTATTCTTCACCATTAGTCCATTATGAACACTTTTTAAATTTGCTTTTGCAAAAAATCTGCTAAAACTTACTATGTTGCTTACTTATTATTTCAAAAGCTACACTAAGTTATAGGCAGAGTCATATGCCATGAGTTAACCACTAAAATTTATATTCTTTGGAACATTGTTTTGTTGGGATGTCTTTTTGCTGATTTAAGAGTGTTAGTCGCCTGGGGAGTAGGATAAGGCTAGAAAACGCCATCTACTCTATTAGTTTTGTACAGTGGTGCTAATATCTAAGGTTGAGTAGTAGTGCTGCATTTAGTTTGGTCATACTTCCTGCATTTTCAGCAAGCAATGTGTCAATTATATCAATCATAATTTCTGAATTTTTAGTAGGCCATGAGCCAATTATACATCAATCAGAAGGAAATAAAAAAGAAGTCAGGTTAGTAATACTAGTTAGGCATGTCCTTAGTCACCTACATACTACTAGTCTATGTTCCCTAACTACATGCACCCAAATGTTTGCTCCTATCTAGGAAGGCATACATACATTAACCGCATGTACCTGCATCGTTTTCCTTCAAAATGTTGACTTAAATATATATCTTATATATTGAAACACTTGAAAATTATCCACTTTCTTTATGCTTCTATAAAGCATGTGGGCCAGGCATTACCTTTTTTTCAAAGTAAGCAAAAACCAACAGAAAATAAAGATTGCTACTTAGTACTTTGATCTGCGATATGCTGTCTGTCATAGATCTATGATATTGGGAAGGCCTATCAAATGTTCGTATAATGAATAGGCCGACATCAATTTATTTATCTTCTTGTGGATTTCTGGAGGACACAAAATACCAAGAACGAAATAAGGTATATATGCCATTTGGAGAAATGTAAGGCTAACAGTGATGTTAACTGCACTAATAAATACTAATAAACACAGGTATTATTTTGTAAGAAATTTTGACAGGTTAGAAAATAACTAAGATTACCTGAATGTTACTTGTAAGGCCTAACTAACGTAACAGGCCTAGCCCACAGTGATTGTAGCTAGGCCATCAACATCCTTACCGTAGTTGAATCGGTAATGAAAGTTATTTGACTTACCTAGGCCTAAGCTACCTCGACTGCGGGAATTGCAACCACCGACCTCCTTCAGCGTTTTCCAGTTTTTCGAAAGAATCTACCAGAGAGATTTGCCGTCTTGTTTCAATTCCTTCTCCTAGTCCTACGTTGCTTTGCAGAGCTTTAAACAATTTCGATTTCGAGTAGACTGTGTCCCGGCCCTATATGCACCTATACCAACATATTTGTGTATAAGTATGATGATGAAGTTAATTACGGCCGTGTATGTACGAGCAGGGTGTATCCCTAGTACGTACGAGCGTTACGACTCGGCAAGCTAGCTAGCGCTGTATATGCTACATACAGTACTGTAGATCAGTGTGTATATATATATTGTACATACTTCATGTATACTACTGTTTCATGTAGATCAGTATCTGTATACATTGTTTACACTACTGGGAGTCGAGTTTCAGCGTGTTGCCATAGGGATGATTTGCACACGGCATTTAGGTATCATCAAGCGATGCTTCTCTCGGATTCATTGTATAGACCCTTTAAAAGACTTAATATTATAAAATGAATGTTTGCCAGTACATACATGTACAGTGTGAACTGTACATGATTGTGTACAGTGTGTATTTATTTGTTGCATGGTGTAAAATAACACTGTACTGACCATGTACACATGTACAGTACACACTGCACTGTACATGTATGCACTGGTTCACATTCATTATCTATTCTGATAAAGGGTTGGGTAGAGGATGTTGGTGGGGTGGGGGAGGGGGGTGGGTGGGTTGCATGCATACAGATGATTTGGAGCAGATGTTTACCATACCAAATAATGCAGTATACCTTGAATGCATGTGTTATGCAGTCTCTTTGTGGTAAACGTCAGTCACATCATGTATGTATACAAATATGCATAGTGCACCATGGGAAGGGTGTCGGGAGGGGGGGGGGTCAAAGAGCATTAGACAGAACAGTTTTAATTAATACAATTCAATAGTTTCTAATGTTGTTTAACATGGTCTCCTTGAATGGAGATACAATGTTACCACTGTTTGCCCTCGCAAGCATGTTTCTGTAGAGCTGATGTACAGTATCTCTAATATACCCCACTTTAAGCTGCTAATCAGAGCATTCATACATAATATAAAAGATGTTATTCTTTGCATCATAACTATACATTTCTACAAGTTTTGTATTGAAAACCAAAAATAAACTTTTAACTGTTACCACATTTGACCTCGAAATGCCCCAAATAGCCCAAAATATTGGATAATGTGATGTTTGAGGGCGCTGTTAACAGGCATCGTTAGGCATATGAACCTAAAAATGCAGTTTATTGGTAGTCCTAATGCTAGTGTACCACCCTCTAATTCTATTTGAATTACTCAAATCGGCATGTGCAAGCATTTTCATGCATATGAAGTGTGTGATTTTCGCAATTTACGAGTCGTAATTTGGGTAGATAACATAAAATACACAGGTTTTTGACTTGAGTTTTTAACAAGAGCCCAAGGGCACTATGGTTCATTGCTTGTAAGGAATATTTACAAGAGAGCAGCACTGTCCTAAAATTGTTATGTGCTCCAATGTACACACACAATGTGTACACACACAAAGGTATCAAAACCAACATTTTGCCCCTCATAACTTGAGAACCAGGTGTCCGATTTAAGCAGGAGTTGGTTTCCTCTATATAGCACAAAGAGCTCTATTATATATCGGAATATTGACAAAACTTGTTTGTTTTGCCCCGTAACTCCTAAAATGAGCATATTTTCCTAATTTGATCTTTGACCTTTTGACCTCCCAGTCAGATGTAGTTTGACACGCTGATTCGAAAAAGCAACATGACAAGTCTGTACGACCATCCTAACTGTACTTATTAAGAAAACATAACCTTGAGCTTTGTTAACTTCGCACACGAAGGTCGCACAGGGGTCAACCTATGGCCATTTTTGATCAGAAGGTACCTTTGAGATCCGATTATAGCCACGAAAATTCAAATAACCAGAGAAACTAATACAGGTCACCAGAGGTAAACTTGAGGTCACCTAGATGCGGGTTGACTATTGGATTACAATAGCGTGACTCCCAACCTTTGACGGACATTTTGTTCTCAAGTTATTGCAAAAATACTAGTGTTTGACCCCTAATTGACCTTTGTTGACCTTGGATCACATGACCATTATGTTTGGAAACGATCCCTTACCCCATTCACAACTACTCCAAAAATATCAACCATGTCGGACCCTTTCAATGGGAGTTGTTGCTGTTTTAAATATTTTGGTTTTGGCCTCCAACTGACCTTTGGTGACCTTCACAGGCACCAAAAACAATAGGGCACACCTTCTCACTATGGCGGATCTATATACACAGTTTTAGTTTAGTCCCTTGTGGAGTTACAGTGTACCCAAGCAAGTGTCACAGACACACACACAGAAACGCACACACCCACCAACCTGACTTCATAGGTTCCTTTGCTACAGCAAGGAACCCAGCAAGGAACCCCCAAAAAATGAAAACGAAAACAAGAATGCAGACTTACACTGTTTCGTCAATTTTTAGGGATAATTCTATCAACCATTACAAAGCATGCAGATGAATTATAGAAATGTTAAAATAAGTCTTACAAATGGCATGTCGCTGATACAGATGGCAAGCGCACGATATGTCAAGGCCAGTTGGCTTTGTGACTCTTTGTCAAACAATTTGCTCAAAATTCCATATATAACTAGTTTGGACATTTTCTTTTACCAATTTTGAGCTAGCAAATGTCACCAACTATCTTTTAATAATTGTTGTTAGTAAATAAGAGTTACATGACATTGTTTATACACTATGGAATATTGTCACATCCTACTGCTGAAGCTAAAATCATTTAGTATAAATCATAGCGAATATGAGCAATTTTTGAGACCATTTGTCATATTTGACATATTGAACCCTTGATGCTCAGACGGTCAAGCTTGCAAGTTCCACTGTGAGTTTGTTTAAAGCAGATAACAGCAAGGACAGCAACTCTCTTAATTCTTGAATGACTGTATGCTTTGTTCGAAACCTAAAGATCCCCTTCAAGAAACTTAACTGAACTGATATTGACCACACTGTGTTCACCAAACAGAAATCATAGCATTAGGGAACTCTGAGATCAATTGTAGCTTTAGTTCTGAAGTGGTCATATTTACAAGGTTTTCAGATTACCAAGTATGAAGTTTAAGAAATATGTACTTTTGAGTTATCATGTTTACAAAGTTTTCAGACTTTGGCCTCTGTTAACCTCAAATGACCTTTGACCTTTGCAGCAAATTGTCGTTTATTGTGCTCAAAACGATGGATCCACATACCAAGTGTGAAGTTAATCCACCATGATATTTGTATACCGTGTTTACAAGCAAGTGTCACTTACACACACGTATACACAAAAAGGCAAATTGCAAATACGACATAGTTATAATCATATTAATCAACTATGTTCATCTACTATATTTACTTGATAACGAATGATGATGTCATTTTTTTATCACGTACTTCATTTCCTTTCTGACACTTTAGGTTTACAATAATTTAACTATCAAAGCTACATACCGGTTGTGTGAACACATATAAGCTTCGAACTGGGTGAACCCGAAGGGGAGTCTAACGTCGATACTCGGAATACAGATTCATGGCTCACAGTTACGTTATTTATAATTAACGAACCGTTAGGATAAATATCATATTCTGTAGATTCGTAGCCAGCTCCAGTTTTCTTGCCATCATTGAGCAACAATATGCTCTTATCTTCGTTAACATTGAACCAAACTATAAATGAGAACAAACTTCCATTACAGGAACACGGAATGACTCCCACTGTACCAATTTCGACATACTGTGTCAGTGCGCATTCTGTATCTTCTACCAAAGATGCTGTTCAAGAGGAAAATGGAATGTGTTATGTCATAGTTATCGAACTCAGCCATGTTTATATTTAATTAAATCGTTAAAATATTCAATCAAGAAAGAATAAAATCCACAGTATAAAGAACAAAGAAAGACAGAGGGAAACCCCTCCCAGCGGTTACTTACTATTAAATACACTACGTATGCAACATATTATGAGTTTGGAAGCTAACAATGACTGGGATGCATGATGCAGATGGAAAGCAGTATAAATCTAAACAGAGCCAGTGTTTTACATGGTTTGATGACAGAGAACCATGTGACATAATACCTCAACCATGAAAGAAACAGTGAAGAGCTGAATTGGCTTTTTAATACTTACCCTGAAGGATCTATTTGATATTTTGACTTCTCCTGACCCAAAATTACCTATGCGTAATGTGGTGTAACCTATCTTGGGATATCGGGATTACAAGGTTTGAGTTTGTAAGGATATATAGACTGTCACCTCTGATGACCCTAATTGAAATTTGATCTCCACAAATACAATAAGGTCGTTAAGTTTATAGGAAAGCCATATGCAAAATATGAGAGCCAATCAAGTTTCCTATCTGGAGATATCGTGTTTACAAGGATTCAAGTTTGATCGTTGGTGACTTTAAATGAAATCTAACTTACAACACACTGTGTAAAAACTTAACACTAAATAAAGCTATATTACCATGCAAACATGAGCCTATCATTTTATGTTTAGGTTCTGGAGAAACAGCGTTTTTGAATTGTTCATATTTTGTCCTCTGTTAACTCCAAATGACCTTTGAACCCACCCAAACAAAATGGTTCTGTACTCATTATAGGGAAGTCACAAACAAACTATGAGAACTGAAGAGGATACCAACCTTGAGATATGTACACATACACACGTACATACATGTTTGTATTACATTCAGACCGATGACCCCATTGTATTTTCCATTGTTCAAATCCACGTACCCTAACCTTAACAATACCCTATACAATATAATTCTTCCGAGGACGTGGTGATTCTTTAGAAATCACAACCGAGGACCTGGAATTCTTTTGTTCAAGTCCTCGGTCAGAATACAAAACAAACGCACACATACAAGAATGCACATACACCCCAACTTAACAGCATAGGTTACTTGCTTGCCTTTAGTCTTTATAAGATTGTCAGTGTTTGACGTCTGATAATGTCCGATAATATTTGACATCCACCAAAAACAATAGGGTTATTCTACTCAATATGATGCATACACATGCCAAGTATAAAAACGATCCATACTTTCTATCATGAGATATCATGTTTACAACATTTTCAGCGATTGACATATGGTGACCACAGATAACCTTTGGCCTTCACCAAAAGCGACAGGATTATGTACTCATTATGGCAAATCCATGTTACATATATGAGAAGTATCAATGATATCTAAAATGAAATATGTTTAAAAAGTTGACAGCTGGTGACCCAGGTGATCTTTGACCACTCAAAACGACAAGAAAATCAATATAACGCATCCACAAGATAGGTATGAGCAGTATCCATGCCTCGAGATATCCTCTTTACAAGGTTTTCAGTATTTGACATCTAGTGAATTCAGGTGATGTGTAATCTCCACCAAAATATTAGTTTCTTCTACCCATGATGATACATATTCATGCTAAGTGTAACGAGCATTCATACTTCCTATCCTGAGATATAATGTTTTCTTTTTCAGTGTTTGACCTCCGTTGACCTCAGATAATCTTTGACCTCGAACAAACTATAGTTTTCTTCTATTCACTATAATGCATCCGCATGCCAAGTGTGAAAGGTATCCACGATCCCAACTTGAGATATCGTGTTTACAAGGTATTCAGTGTTTAATCTCTGGTGACCTCAGATAGTATTTGATCTCCACCACAAGCAATAGAAATCTGCTACTTGATAAGGGCATCTACTTCCCACGTATGAAAACTACCCATAATGCCTCTCTTGTGATATCGTGTTTGCAATCTGGGCGTCACTCACACATATACACGCGCCGTGAAGACTGCATAGGTTTTCTCTTGTCAACGAAACCAAAAATGGAAACCGAAAGACGTGCATGTTTGCTAAATGCAGTGTGGTAATTTACATCTAAGCTCTTACAATATACAGTTACGGTAGTGCAGCTACTAGTACGTACAGTACGTAAACAAATGCTTCTCCACTTTTCACTCGATTACTACTCACCTGACGATAGTGCAAGTATTATTGTAAACGCTAACATGAGTCCTGTGTCGAGAATCGCCATGTCTTCTCATACGTCCGAGAAAACCATCGACGGATGATATATGTGGTTATAATTTGTTTATTCTGAAAGCGTAGAAGGTAAAGAAAAGAAAAACAGTGAAAAGCGAACTGTAAATCTGTTAAACACTGCCTAGAAATAACTGGGTTACAATTTAAACCATAACAAATTTCTGCTGATAAGAAACTGATGAAAATTGGTTTATCTCGCAGTAAAATGTGTTTCATAACGATTCTGACCAGTTCTTAAAAGTCAAAGAGGCAGTTTGAAACTTCCCGTAGTCAAATTAGGTTGTTAAGGTACTCTGATGAATAAGTATTCCTTACGGTGGGTTATAGAAATTGTAGAATGACGTTAACTCTCTCATTTTAAATTTTTCTTTGGTTTTTGGTGAATATATGCCCCAGTCACCATAACGCTGGGATACAATGTGTGCTTCATGCGGAGAACGTGCTTGGATGTGAGCTAACTTTGGAATACCTGTTTGGGGCCCGTGTGTTGTTGGAGTTATATGTGGGCAGTGGTACGTGGTCTACTTTTGACAATCCCGTATTTGTCAAGTGTGGGTTGTATGTGGACTATAAGTAGGTAAATTGCTTTGGTATGACTTATTGGGGTCAATGTGGGGTTTGACATGGGTTTGAAAAGGGAAAATCTGTGTGGGTAAATCAAGGGATGATCATACAAACGTCCAGTGGGTACAATATGGGCTGCACACATCCAATTAATGTGAGTATACCGTGTGATATATACATATTGGCCCCAGGAGGGTCTTTGGTACTCCCAGTTGGAGGTACGGCGCGGATTTAAGGAGAGACACCAATACATATAGGATGAGCACAATACTTATGTGATATTACTTGTGAAGCTTTGTTGAAATGATGGTGGGATAAATTTAGAGGGTGAGTGGGGTGAATACTAGTATGGAAGTGAAGGGACATGCCCCTTGTGCCCAGCCTGGCTACCGGACTGATTGGAGGGGTTCATACTCAATATAGTCCTATAGCCACCTTAGACAGATACTCAGAATATAGGTCAATACGAAAAACGATTTTGAATAGAAATTCCCAAATGTATTTCTCTGTACACTTTCTCACTATTTTTTAGCTGTATATTTGTTCAGCTTAAAAGCCGCAATTAAATTTCGATGGAACCTTGAAAACGTCGTTTTACGTGCAACAAGCTTTCAAAGATAGGCACTGTACATCCCAGCAGTGCAGAACAGTAAGAAACTGTTTCGTTGAACCAATATGTGAAATTACATGATTAAGATCCGTTTAGTTTTTTCTTTCCATTCCTCACACGTAGGACCCTCACCCTCAGTGGCTCATAAAACTATGTATTTTTCTTTAAAGATTTTTTTTACAATGTGGAAAATTAGTTGGGCATTTCATTATCTAATGTAGGCTTCTATGTATAAATGTGTGTGGTTGCATGTCCCAGGTATAAGCATGCAGCAATATGCGATGAATTGAGTTACCTCGGAGCTCCAATTACTGTAGTAGCTATATTGAAGATGATTCATTATATTAGCATGTATGTAACTGTTGTCTGTATCTATAAGCTGTGATTGTATTATGGTCATATCATGTTGTGTTTTGCATGGCTGTTCCAATGCCTAATGACATCAGACATGTGTGCTAGTGTGGTGCTAATGTAAAAGTTTGGATCAATACGAAATGTGTAAAGATAATATTTTCCAAGGGAGTTAAAATGGAAGTTTAAATGATTGGTTCAATTGTTTTTTATTAAGAACTGTATTAACTGAGTTCCCACTGCTTCTGCAATGTAAGTATTAATGATAATTGGTAGTGAAAGAGGGACTTTTTTAATTTTGAAAGGATTTTAGAAAACATAGTGTTTGGGCCCGGGGTGGTATCTTTTCTAGTTTCCTTTAAGTGCTTATTTAACTAAAATGCATATCCATTTAATACTTGGGGAAAATGTACGGGCTAAGGGTATAAAATGACAACGTGTAGGCAGTATCACTTAGAATGTTACGGGTAACGATTAAGAGAGGAGCTAACAATTGACCAGCTCGTGTTGAGACTGCGAGGGACTTAAACCTCATCATATGTCATTCCGTTAGCCCGCTGTTGACTTACTGTACATAAACTATAGCACTACAGAGCATGTGACACTGTACGTGCAGTATAATTGAAATGCAGACAAATTAAGGAATGCAGAATACATATTATGCATAGCAGCATGTACTATACTGAAGGGCTGAGGAAAAGTGAGATATTAGCTCTGAGAAAAATACATAAATAATTATGGGGGCCAACTCATATTATAATAATATGTCATATAATATTACAGTATTTCTTATCATGTATTTTGTTCTCAAGAGGTGGGGGTGTGTGGCTGGTGTTTCAGGGCTGAATGCCTTCCAACCCCCTCATACCACATATCTACACCACTGAATTATATATGGGTCAATCCATGCCAAATCAACAGATTTTTGGGTCGATTCCCCGTCGACCCTCTCAGAATCGCCTGAAATTGATATGGTGTCTTGCCACATGTCTCAAAGGATGAAATGAGGCAAAAATATGTTGAAAACTTTTTGGTTGATAGGATACGGCCCCGTCTAGCAACCAAATCCAGATTCCATTTGAAGAGACCTAAATTTGTGTCAAGTTTGGAGGCATCTTAAATGTAAAGTGTTTTATGTCTGATATAGCAGATATTGGGGAAGACATGTGACCAGTATTCAAATTTAGCTAGTTTTGAGGAAAATTTACGGTCTCAATTTTTCGTAAACCAATGTGAATGTGAACCAGTGCAAACATGTATAGTGTGTACTGTATATGTGTGTACATGTTCAGTACAGTGTTATTTTACACAAAGCACTAAATAAATGTACACACTGTCCACAATGATGTACAGTACACACTGCACATGTATGAACTGGTAAACATTCATTTATATTATTAAAAGTCTTTTAATTAAGTGAATTTTTACAGAAGCAGACACAACATTGCAAATATTAATATGACAGTGAAATATACACAGTATTGAATTAAATGACCTTGAACTACAATACCCAGGCTCTTGTATTCTTACAACGCTTTAAGTTCTGAGCACTAAGAACAATACCATCGTCGTGTAGGATAATGATTTGATACTGATAATAGTCACATTATTATTGCTATGCAATGGCGTGTGACAATTTCTACCATGAAGGTGATATTTTGTATTACTCAGCTTTATGACGCATATGGAATCTACCATTTTTTGTTGGGGTATGTTAACATTCTCGTCGAATACTCCTAAGAATTACGATTAAAAACGGTTTTATATGATTAAATATAAATATCATAACATACAGCATTCGCGACCTTCAACAATAACGTACTAATTTCTTTGACAACACAAAAAACAGTTAAATACTTAAATTACCAATTCATCTTTGCTCGCCCATTTGCAAATGGTTAGAACTGAATGAAACTATGCAAGAACTAGTCAATCGTGACGTTTGATCTATGTTAAGCCTAGCAAGCCTAAGTAGAAAGAAATACAAAAGCCATTAGTATGTTCACCAGTGAACACGCACTTTTCACACGTATTCCATTTACCTCTGTCTATCAGGTATTAGCAAAACAAAGATATATGAACTCAACAGCTAGAATTCCATAACAAATGAATAATAACTCGTCACTATCCAAGGCCGATAGGACATAGAGAAACGTTTTCAACTAACAAGTCATACCCACCATTATGGTGGCACCATGTGATAGCTAACTGCTTGGGCTATTATGAAACATTGACATTTTGCGACAATGACCATTTAGATGTTGAGCTAGAACATTTAAAGAATATCATAGTGCTCCCCTTCCTATCTGCCAGCTGTCGCTTCGAAATATTCTTGTTTCACTCAAGAATATTTTAAATACCTTAAATCACCTTAAATAATCTCAAAACACCTAATATAAACCTATAGTAATAATAGTATACGAAGTACGCGTATACGGACTGCTTTGTATGATTATTCGCTAAACTGATACCGTGCGCAGTAAAACTCGGCATAGTTGACACGCGCGTGAGCGGTATAGAATGGGTAGCCAAAAAAAAGAAGATAGAACTCGCGACTAAGCTAATTCTGAGCTCAGAATAACGCACTGGTGAAATAGCTAGTAAACAAACGCTTAAACGCCTTTGAACTAATCTAAAGAAGCGCAGATTTAAGGCTAAATCAAATGCTAAGGAGTTCGTATCTGAATTAACGTTTCATATCTTACTCACGGCACTTGTTAGAGAGAACGTAAATAGCATAGAGACCATAGACTTGTAAGTATACCATGATATATACCAAGAAGTGAGGTCAAATTTCGAGGAACATTTCATTATCGAATACCGTGCAGTTGACTCTGACAGCCTCTAAATCAACATATGTGAATGGAATGTGTTTATTACTATCGCCATCGGCCTCAAAGCCTGGAGAACGCAGCTAGCTGGCTAGATTTTTGATACAGTACAGTCACCTTCGTGTGTGTATACAGTATTGCGTTACAAAGGTAAGCTTCAACTTTTAAGTTTATTTTCATATACCTTTGCACGTGTCTTGCTGGCGACCTAACGTGACGCCTAGCACACTTCAGAAGACATCGCGTGCAAGTTCTTTACAGTTTCATTGAAATACTGAAATGGCAATAATCATCATTCTTAAGGGAGTAAAGACTCGCGGAAAAATAAACGAATAATGCCGGTAATCTGACCTAGTTTCGAATGAGGTGTTCGATATTACCATCGATCTCAGAAAATACGCACAGAGCTTGCTACCTTCGGTTACTTAGACACTAGTGTACATTCAGTACATACAGCTGCGGTCAATACCCACAGCACAGTGTACACACAATGCAGCGATGGACACCTCAGGTCCAGCTAAAGATAACAACGTATCACGTTTCATTACTGTCTGCATTTTGTAGCGACAAGCAGAAAACTTCACTTGCAAGCAACGGAAAGTTAACTTTTTTCAGAGCCCAGCACGCGGTTTGGGGCAAGTCTTTAATGCCTTTAAGGATGCTCATCAGTTAATCATCAGTGCATTAGCCCAGTCCAGTGTCTACGTTCTAATAGTACAATTAGTTATTGTATTAGCCCCGGGCCAAGGCATACGTGCTACTCACTTTATTGTTTCTCGATCATCGTGCCGTACATACCTATATCAGGGTTAAAGCTTGAGTAGACTAGACCTATATCTAATTTAGGCTAGCCTTACTGCACGAAGGCGCGAGTCTCCATTCTACTATGTACTATGAATGCACAGTAGAATCTGGTTGAAAGGCCGAAACCTATGGCGGAAAGGTACATTTAGGAATGTATTTAACGTACACTGGTATACAGGAATGTATCGGTGAAACTTGTTTCCTTGTAAGAGAGTGTCATTTCATTTGAGGAGAACATATTGACATTACGTCTTACATCGCTGATTCCCAGTCACAAATGTCAGAGAGTTGTCTTAAATCAGCCGACTCCCACACTCTACATATCTTAAGAGTGCGGCACTGGTTTACAACCATGAGTCTGAGTCATACATTGGTAAAGATTGGGTTAGGGCAGGAGACGATCGAAATCACAGTCTTCATCTACTCGATTGTTCAGGGGTACATCAGGAAATTGATGGCGTTGCCGATGCTACCATTGGATACCATCCACCCCATGTTTAGTATTCTGAAGGCGGAAGGATCCGTCCAAGCCCTTTGCATGTACATGGAGGAGACCTGGATTGGCGAAGGTATGTGGGCACCTGAGGCATGGCGTGTGTAGACAACATGTATTGTTCTACCTTTTTTTACACAGCTTTTACGTTTTTCCTTATATGTGTTCTTTTCAACACTATTTTTTGTATTTATTTTTTTTAAATCCGGGATGACAAAATTCACTGAACGGTAGAGAGCAAGCCAAGACGCCATTTTAAGATCTGCTGCTGGCTCTTCACGACGACGCCACATTTTTTAATGTACATGTACTACTGGTCTCAGAAGGCAAACTGCTGCGGCTACAAAAGAAGGTTGACACATCAATTTAGGCTAAACTGTCCAATTACTGGGTTGAGTACGAGGCCGAACCAGACCAACGGACATAATACCGAGAGTTGTTCCAAACTGTTTGGAACACGCGATGAGTAACCTGATTAGAAGGTATCAATGGAGGCTCCTCGCCCGCTCACACGGGAATAAAAGATGGCACGGGCATGGCCCAGGGGAACTGTCCGAAGCCTACACTCTACCAGGAGTCCCAGTTGTTAATAACTACAAATGTTACAATGGATCTGCTGTTTTATCGGGTCAGTTGGTTGGAATACTAACAATTTCCATCATTTTACAACGATTACTAATCAGTGTCATACGTGCACTTCTGTTGATCAGATAGTTGGTTGAACACATAGGCTTTTGTCCATGTTGTTTGTTGTTGGCCTAACTAATTTATCTGGTTTTGATAAAGTACACAAGTATGGTGGTTGTCATGTTGTTACATGTTGCATTTAGTGCATTGTTACTGTTTTACTTTAAGTTGACTATGGGGATTCATACGAAACAAATAAAATCATTCAATATAACCCAATCATTTGCCTTCTAAACTTCCACTCTGTTCATCAGATGACATTTGGTATACTCCCTGGTGTGTCCCCCCCCCCCAATTCTTTTGCTGCATTATTTAACTGGGAGGTATCTCGTAGTACGGAAGCAACCAAGATCCCATTATTGCTGTGTATAGGTTGTTGATGCAGATGCTTAGAAAATAGGTCAACAAGCAAAACGATTTGGATAGAACTTCCCAAATGTTTTTCTCTCTACTTTTTTTGACTATTTTCGAGCTGTATATTTTCAGTTAAAAGCCGCATTTCAATTTATCGGAACCTTAAAAACGTCGTTAAACGTGCAACATTCTTCCATAGATAGGCACATAATATCCCAGCAGTAGAGATTGAGCAGTAAGAATCTATTTGTTGAACCAAGTTTTTGTTAATAGAAATATGTTCAAGATTCCGTTTCGGTACAAGGTACAAGCCAGAAGTGGCTTTTATGTTAAAATGTGTGGTTGCATGTCCCCAGGTATAAGCATGCAGCAACATGTGATGAACTGAGTTACCTCGGGGCTCCAACTGCTGCAGAAGCTCTATTAAAGATGACATTAACATGTGTGTAACTGTTGTCTGTATATATAAGCCTCGAGTGTATTATGGTCTTATCATGTTGTGTTTTGCATGGCTGTTCCAATGCCTAACGACATTAGACATGTGTGCTAGTGTGTGGTGCAATTGTTAAGGATTGGATCAATATGGGCTGCGACATTAGATGACAAAGTGGGCAGCAGCACTAAGAATGTTAACGGTGAATATTGAGAGAAGAGCTAAGCTAGCTCTATAAGGATGACAGAGCAATTGACCAGTTCTTGTTGAGACTGTGAGGGACCTCACCATATGCCATTCCGTTAGCCTTCTGTTAATGCATTGTACATTAACCTACTATAACACCTCAGAACACATTACATGTACATGCAGTATCATTGAAGAGTAGTCAAATTAAGGTATACAGAATACAAATCAAGTATTGAAGCATGTACTGTCCTGAAGGGCTGGGGAAAAGTGATATATAATTTCAACAAACTTAGTTAAGAATATCATCATTTTTTCTTGGGGGGGGGGGGGGAGGAGGCTGGTGATTTAGAGCTGAAGGTCTTCCCGTCCCCTTACCCCATATATCTATACCACAGAATTAAATATAAATATATGTTGCCGGCTTGTAGCTGGAGTGTGTCAATTGTTATAGGAATACAAGTATTCTAAGAGGCTGGGCAAATCATTAATCTATTCCAATTGTCAAACTGCACTTGGAAGGCAAGGGAAGAAAGATCATTGCACGATTTCAATGTAGTTGCTAGTCATTTAAAGGCACTTTTTCCTATTTGATTTGTAATTTGGGGCACCCTATGGCCCAGAAGAACTTCCCGAACACCCCCCCCCCCTATACGTGATACCTTACACACGATCTGATATACATGATCCACTATACATAATCCGCTATACACGAACCTACAAGACCCACTTTGCACTATCAACTCTGTAGGATCGACATGTACACGTGATGTTTGCAATAGGAATTAAAATTTGGTTCAAATAATAACTATTCGATTATCTGGTAATATCGTTCATGACTATTATCTCATAGTTAAATATACTGATTTGGTTTGGGTGGAATATGAATTCAGAATCATGTTTCATTCCGTGACTACATGTCACCGAAATATGTTATAGATACATCTGACAAAATCAACGATAGTGGCATTAGCTATGTTAGTACTCGGTTTTATCATATTTCAATGAAACAGTTAATGGCATGACTGTAACACTTAAAGGAGCACACTTTGAACGATCACAAACGATTACTTCATGGGATAATGAATGATTTATCTGACAAAAATAATTGAACTTAAACTAGCGCAAGGTATTGAGATGTAACTTAACAATGCAAATGTTTATATGTTAGTCTTTATATGTGCCATCTTCTGCAAATAGATTATTTATTTTAATACAAATAATTTAAAACACGTAGCGAAACATTGAATAAATTCTAAATTGTTATATTTTGATTTCTAATTATCATGAAATGTGAGTTCACAGACATTTCCGATATCTTCGCGATGCAAAAATGATTCCACGTCAACCAATATTGAGTCGATTGTTAAGTCGACAGATATAAAAAAAAAACATGTTTAAAGCTACAGACATGTGTTTACTTTAAAATGACTCAACAGGGACGTTTGGATTGATCATGTTCTTAGTTCCGCATCTCAAGAAGTCTGAAGATAGAAAATAAAGAACCTTAATCCCTTATGGACGTTTACTCTTTGAGTGATTTTATTTACTACACCGACCTATCCCAACATCAACACCAACATCGTACATGGCGGATCATCGCTAATCGTAGTCTGTATTTCATGTTGTGCAAATATCTGCTGTTTAAAATGAATGTTAATGTTTTTGAGATGTCCATTGGTATTAAAAGGAACTTCTCTCTGATTTCAATGTGCAATGTTTCGAGGGAGCTCTATGATGAATTGATAGTAGTCTTGCCGTAGGTGACAAGTTTTTCTTCTTTGCATGTAATTGTATCTTACGTGAGGACTTTTAGGATAATCTTGATATGTCGAGTCTATACAAAAGGAGATCAATGGAAATACAGAAACTTACCTTTACTTTTGTATGTTGTCAGAATATCCTTTGATAACAGATATTATACACTGAATAAATGTGATGTTTTTTGTCAGTGTAGTTGATCTACGGACGCGAGAAGATCCGGGTATTGTAACATATAACGAATAAGCGTTTGTGAAATATCGAAGTTTGTAACAATTCAACTGTTGTTGAAGAATTTCAATCGGAACAAAATACATATAATCCGTGTACATTAATGTCTTTATTATAGGATATACACTTCCACAATATCTTAACTAGTCGCATTGGCTCATAAAGACATTCTGCTGAATTTCCGTAGTAAGTTTTTTAATTAAATCTAACAGTGTCTCAAATACAGTTATACTTACATATTCCAAAGAAAAAAACCGTTTTTCAACGTGTACACAATTAGGTATTTAGGCAAAGCAAAGCGAAAGCGATCACAAATGATTATTTAAAAGTAGGCTCACGGAGCTTCCAAAACTTTTCCAAACCTATAGAAACTAATAAAGTTTTGAGGTATAAATATCTTGAGAATTATAAATGTGACCGAACGTGGTAACTATACAGTTCCAAACAAGTAGTGTTTCCTTCTATTCCTACGAAGCTTAACATTCTGAGCACTACGAAAAATACTGTTGCCATGTAGGGTAGTGATTCGCTACTGATAATATTCAAATTATTACTGCTATGTAATGGTGTGTGAAAATATCTATCGAAATGGTGACGACTTGTATGCTAAGTTTGATGACGCATATGGAATCTACCATTTTTTGTTTGGGACATGTTAAAATTCTCTTCGAATATTCCTAAGAATTACGATTACGGAACCAATTCATGTGATTAGATATAACTATCATGATATGCAGCACATGCGACCGCCAACAGTGGTGCAGTTATTTCTCTGACAACACACAAACAGTTTAAGACTTAAATAATAAATACACCTTTACTCGTTCATTTTCAAATGGTGAGAACTGATTGAAACTATACAAGAACTAGTCAATCGTGACGTTTGATTTTTGTTCAGCCTCGCAAGCCTTAGTAGAAAGAATTACAAAAGACAGTTGTATATTCACCTGTGAACATGAACTTTTCACACGTATTACAAAAACTAACTGATATGAACTTCACAGCTAGAATTCCATAACACACGAATAAGTTACTTTATATCGCTAGGCTGTGGTTCTATAGGTATCGCACCACAAGTAATTGCTCTCAGTTACTTACACACTAAACTCATCACTTCCCAAGGCCGATAGAACATATATACAATTTTTTCAACTCACAAGTCCTACCCACCATTTGAGAGCTAATGGCTTGGGCTATCATCAAACATTCAACTTTTTCCACAATTACTGTTTAGATTTTAAGCTAGAACAGTTCAAAGTTTACCATAGTGCTCCCCTTTCTATCTGTCAGCTGTCGCTGCGTAATCATCTTGTTTCACCCAATATTTTTTAAATACCTTCAATCCTCTAGCTGTTTACACCATCATTAGTTTATTTCATCCTCTTTAACATCCAATCATCAAAAAGAATGGTGATGACTCAGAAAATGCCCAAAAATCAATACATTAGGGCACTTTAGGGCTATTTTCCGACGGTTAACCTCTTATTTGCATACGGGGATTTTTCGTTGATATCTGAAGAGATCGATGAGTAGAACCTTCCAACAAGGAGGAACTTCGGCGAGAACATATTTGTGAGCAGTATAACCAGAATCCAAAGCAACAACTTACATAACTTTTTGAGAATATCCATAAAACGCCCATTGTGACTTATTTTCACGAAGTGTTTAATTCAACGTATCTCATGCCATATATCTCAGGTTTTTACCAATACATACAGAGAATAAGTTCTAGTTCGACAATAGTGTTACACGTTGTCTATTAGATATATCGCACATAGAGCACACAATGAACCTTGCAAGAATCACAGACTTCGCTACCACCCCTACCTACTCCCACACCTGCAATTTAAATTATAAACCAGAAAGTCGATGTCGATCTTAAGTTGCAATGTTACCCAATAGTTTATGTTTATTCTGAAAAGAGGGCTAAATTGAAAAACAAAGTTTCAAGGAGGCTGTAAAATCTCATCAAACCAGGGTAAGATTTAAATACATATAAACATTGTCCTTTCAAGCACGGAATTTCAATGCTGTATATCTTGTAAACAAATTTCACGTGAGTAAATTTAATTGTTTTATATACAATGTACAATTACGACGCACACATAAATGTTCATTGTTCTCGCTATTTGAAAGATCCGATAAAGTTGTACCATATTGGAGAGGGAATTGAATATAAAGCATTTAAGAATACACTTTGGTCTGAACTAGAGAACAGATTAAGAACATCAAGACAACATATACAAAAAAAAAAAACCTTCAAATTTATACCAATTAGTAAACAAATATAAATAAGAGTTTTCAAATTTAAGCAGGGTTACCATATTATTTTTGTTTGAATGATTCATAAGTTCTAATTACTGCCGGGCGATTACTGACATCGCCCAATTCTTTAGTCAAACGTTAGGTATTACACAACGTGTAGGGGTACTAAGAATGGTAGAATGTAGGAAAGTTGCAACCAAACACAAAATATAGCATCAAATGACTGTTGTTTGTAGCGTCAATGGCACGTGCGTTAGTTGCTTTGTTCAGCGAAGGCAACATCAAACGTATCATGGCAGTTATACGTCACAATAGTTGATGTTTAAACAGCTTCTTACACAGCACGTATATATTCTACCATTTTGAATTCATTTTAATTGGTAGGTCGATGATCACAGTAAACTCATGTCTCACACGAATCAAATATACGTTTATAGAAGCACGAAGAACGGCTTAAGTGCTCTACAGGGCTCCTAGATTAACAGGAATTCTAAAATATACATTCAAATGTTCATCTCACGATTAAGCAGTAATGATGTACAGTAAAGTATAGGAAAATGTTAGGATGACCTGTTATACTTGAAGAACGGTACAACACAGGTTTTCAGAAATTTGAACTTTAAAGTTATCCTTAAAGACTAATACTGATTAAATCCAACCGTCACCTCTACTCGTCATAGTCATTTGAACTTCCTCTTTTAGTCCAAATTGTTTGTTTGTACTTTTGAGAACCGCAAACGTTAATACAATTCTGCTAACCACGACTGATTCTTTCATAGTGCGTGAAGTCTCTCTAATGCAATGGTGTGTGACGGTAGCGTGCAACAATTCTATTTAGGTGTCATTTCTAAAGCGGTTACACGCAGTGGTATTCATCGCCCAGAGTAACTGAGACAATCGCATAGAAGTTCTGTTATAATTATTCATTCACTCGTGGCGTTTGGTAGATTGTACATTGGCTGAAATGGTTCCAAACTTGTGTGTTATAAGCA
This sequence comes from Apostichopus californicus, assembly GCA_020650975.1. Classification (NCBI taxonomy): domain Eukaryota; kingdom Metazoa; phylum Echinodermata; class Holothuroidea; order Aspidochirotida; family Stichopodidae; genus Apostichopus; species Apostichopus californicus. Next base: position 30,491 of record JAIPMN010030661.1, read on the forward strand.
GCAAACTATTACACGTGTATATTGCAAACCGAAAGTCAACATATAGTACACACATCGCACGTTATGTGCTTCCATTACATATGTACAGAGAAGCGATTACATTAAATAGAACGATATTCACTATTACGGGTAATGATATATCACATACTAATCTAGGGAACTTATCAAAGGCAATGTTCCAAAGTTAGTTCTTCATATCGTCTCCAATAGCGATACACTTTGACGTTTGGTGATATATCCTTTTAGGAAAAACAAAACAACCTTACTTATCATAGTAATTGATTATGTCCAACATTTAGTAAAGAACCGTAGATATCTTAATGTAGCATGAAGTTATGTGACAATTGTAAAACTCTTTGTCTTAAGAGTAATTACTTAATTCCTGTTCCCGAGTGTATTCCCTCCTCACCCACATTATAGTTGTACAAGACCCGTTGTCTTAATTTCATAAAATCCGCATGCTTGACAATCTGTTGCATATCATGTGTATAGACATTGTGGTTAGTCATAGCCCCCTTAATTAATAATTACAAGTATATATTCCAGAAAAAAGAGTCTTTGTCACAGAGAGTTTATCGCCCCTTCTCAGGAAGTCTCAATGACTTAAATAATGTAGTTTTGTAGAATGAAATAAAAAATAGCATTCCACTGAGACTTCAGAGAGTGCAGGTCAGATACACATTTCTGGTTCTGCACTCCAGCAACAAAATTATCTCAGAATAAATCAAGTTTATAATCTACAATTATGTCTGGAATTTCTGTTCATCTGCTGTTCTATTTATTTAATAAATTGAGCTATGAACGAATTCAGTGGGGGCACATCAAAGTAACACTATCATTTATTTTGTACTAAATGAAGACTGAAATCACAACCCCTCTTTCCGAATTGCACAGTGAAGCCCTTGAGAGCGTGGTGGCCAACTGGCTAAGGCGTCGGACTCGAGATCCAAGGATTTCTGGTTCGATTCTTGCCTAGTTCTTTACGTTGTGTCCTTGGGCAAGATGCTTTATCTCACTTGCCTCTCTCCACCCAGTGGTTAAATGGGTACCCGTGAGGTAACTTGTCATTGGGCGCAGTATATAACTGCTGCCGACTGAAGGGATTGTCTCTGGGACAGGTTATCATTGACCAGGGGTACTATAACGTCTGTAAAGCGCTTTAATACCTATAGCAGGTATAAAGCGTTATTTCAAAAAACAAATATGATTAGTCCTAGCTGGAACCTCGTAGAATTCAGTGACGCGGTAAGCTACACACTATTATTAAATTTGGCATGCATTTGAATGATGAAGGAAGTGTGAAACTGCTTCTTATACATGGTAACGTTATGTAGGCGTCACGTGAACTAAGAAGACGGTTGTGGAGAGAGCGAGACTGATATTGAAAGTATACAGTCTCGACAGAACCAGAGACATTTTCTATGCATAAAGGTTGACGATTCAAGGACACATAAGGATACATTTTTAGTCAAATATGAATAATAAACATATGTATCACTCAGAGAAACGCAGAAGACCGAAACAAGAACGTCTACAACGTCTTGAACATATTTCTACAAGTAGTTAATTTATAGTTCATTCCCTGGTCAGTTCAATGACAGACGGGTAATTTACTATAAACTCTACTAGAGATTTTCTTCACGGTGCATTATATAATCATTTATTCTGTAAGGAGGTTAATGTCATCGTGTCTATTTTTAAATAAGATGCCGAGGGGTTGTGTCCCTATGTGATGCCCCTAAGTTTGTAATGACTGTACAACGTAATTCAAAAGTAGTCGGCTATTCGATACTACCTTTATGTTTGTTGCAAATGTATGAAATGTGTTTGATTAGTAATATTTCTTCTGATGTTATATCGGTCATTACCACATAGGTATCAGAACTGTGAAGAGAATTTTAGGTACATTATTCAATACATTGGTGAATCGGTGAAATTGGTGAAATTGGTGACTCATATTTTTACAGGAAATTGTAAGTAAACGATTGACACTTAGAGAGTAGTAATTGTCTGTAGAAATGTGGTAAAAACAAGAGAATTCTTTTTGACTGAACACGGTGATTAATCAGTTCCATTTGATGAGTATTTTGTATTATAGATTGCTTCGTCGTCTGACCTGAAATGTCATTATAGGTATCTACAGGTTAGTTTAGTTGTATTGAGTGATTATTCATTTAGTCCATCAATAATTATTTCTCCATATGTCTATTATCATGCCTTCTTTGATAATACGAGAGTTGCAGGCGGGGCTAGGGTAGAGGGGCGAGGGGGTTGGGGTTAGTCATTAAGAAAAGGTGTAGGTTCAATATTTTGAGTCAAAGTATGAAACAATTAGAAGTTCACACATGGCGTTGTAATACATCCAAATTATTCATTTAGGGAATTAGTCAGGAGAAGAAATTGTTGGACACAGAAAACAAGTTAATATATGGTTCACAACATGCAGTGTTGCAATATGATTGTGTGTTTGCCGTTTCCATAACTGTATACTATTCTGGAATATCAAACAATTTTTACAATATCTGTATACTAGAGCGTGTAGCGACAGTTCAGTGTAAAAAGCCGTGATATAAGTATGAATACACTTTCCTTAGCAAAACGATTTCGAGCGAATCCTTCTCCTTTGTCTTGGTTTCTTTCATTAGCTCAGTACTACGTTTGTCTATGAATTCCGTTTATTGTTCAAGCATGATACGGTTCAGTAGCCAATCATAGTAAAATATTAACAGTTTTGACTACAGCTTTCTTGTTACTGATTACACATATATGCTGTTTTCAAACGTTCAAAGGATACCGTTTCAATATACCGTTGTCACACGTATTCTGTTTGCTACCACTATTTTGAAGATCAAACATTTAAATACCAAAATCACACACACACAAAAGTAAAGTAAAGAGTTCAAGTTCATATACTGATTAAGTTTGATGCAGTTACAAATACCATTTTTACCGAAGAGCAATTGAAGATGAAACATTTTAAGGATATTCTGATCATTTTTTGTTTAATTCCCGAGACAAGTAATCTGTGACTGGGAATGTAGTACAAATGACAACAATGCATCCAATTCCAAAGTTCATGAAATACATTGCAACAATGTTAATGGTATTTGACAACACTAGTGCGCTTCTATAGCAGTATGACATAATTGTTGCAGTGTAGATTTAGCACACATATTCCGCTCTTCAACCTCCAAACCAATTACAATCCCGTCGTAACATTTTTCTCCAACTAGCTGGCATTTATCAATGTGTAAAAGTAAGTGGGCATGACGTTTCGATCCTAGAAGGATATTTTTCAGAGGCTAAATAACAAGTAACAGAAACTACGAGTGACAATTTTTATTTATCACATAAAACCTGAAATACTGCGACAGCAGAGAGGGCTAAGTTATACGATGTATGACAAGGTTTGTCTAACTAACGTACCCTAAAGTTAATGATATCACTGATTGATTATGTTAAACATAATTGGTTCACTCGCGCACTATGTGGAAAGAACGTTACCCCATGCAAATACAAACAAAATTTTAACTGCAAATTCTGCATGTTGTAGTGTTGTGTAGATTGACGTTTGAACTATGGAGAATACAAAGTGTTTATTGAAATAGTGAGAAGTTCGCATTCTTATCAATTGTGTTGAGTTAATTTTGCAGCCTTAGTTCCACATATAACAGCTGTATTGTGTAACTATACAAAGTCTTTATTGTATTCGTTAGAGTATGTATCGAGTTCCTTACCACAAGTTGCTATGTTGCTTGATATCGTGTGTGAATTTATCGGGAAAGGTTGTGTTGCATTGTGTGTGAATGTAACTTGAAGCAGTTTTGTGTCTAGTATGCTGAAGAGATTAACTGAAAGCAATGAACATGTTACGTTGAAAGTGTACTTCTCATGCAGAAAATGCGGTGTCTTGATGTCTCCATGTAAATGATGTCAAGCTGTGTTGACACACATTTTCTTTGTAATATTATGCAATGTTTCATGAGGAAAAATTGATAAAATGTTTAGATTGGGGGTTGTTTGTACAATCGATGAACCGCAAGAAAATTACAATCATGGAGATGTTTCTTTTTGTTATATAAAAAGCTATTCGAGTTAACTTACAAGGGTACTGACATGGAGACTGAAACCTATCGCCATTAACATGTATCACGTGAAATGTTTGTTTTCATTTGGACAAGTTTTTTGTTGTTGTAATTTTACTTACTTTTACACGATAGTTATATTTTCCAGCATGACTCCATTACCCACTTTAAAATATATATTGGCCTTGAAACAGTAACTGTTTGGATGTATTCACTATCCCGTCTTTTAATTAGGTGTTAATTAGCGGTTTAACGTACGTTTGTTGAAGGTAATGCACGAAATGGGGCATAACTCAAGAGTTGCACAAGGCCGTATATGGAGTGCATCCAGCAACAGGGTTTTAATCCCGTGTGTTCATTCCAACAAAACAATAATAAATAAAAACAAGTTTCGTATATCAGAACGATACAATACATTGAAAATTGTAGAAAATTAACCAGTAATTTTCTCGAAAGGGTACCTCGTCAATCTTTACTTTTATTCTAGTAAAAAATCTCTAAATTCGCAAGTAAAATAACAACAATGACAATATTTAGGCTATACATTAACAAATCAGCAGAATGATATGACGCAAAGGCTTCTGCCCCTGCGTCCGATTGGCACAGCGAGACGACGATATGTTCATTGCAAGGCGCGCAGTGATTGAAACAACAGTCATTATGATATTGTATTTAGCAAAATACACTTGATACTGTGCAGGCATAGCTAATATTGAGTCGTAAAAAAATGTCGACAATGTCGTCTAGACAGTTCTTAAACAAACATTTAAATTGTGTAGTACATTTTGTTAACATTTAATCAGAAGGAAATATGAGTGAACCAAGGCAAGCTTAGATAATGACGCTTTTTTGGTTCAGCGGCACAAAATATGAACTCATCATTGTGGTCGTCTTCATCATCATCAGTTCTATTGCCGTTGGTCATTGCCCACTTCAAAATCATAGCTAAAGGTGTACGACAGATATTGACACTACAATTGAAAACATAATTTAGTTATTTAAGGGTAACCATATATCGTTATTAATGGAGTAGTCAAGGTTTGTCAGTCCAATGACTATCCAGTCTGGCCTTTAGTCTTTCAAAGATGGTTTACTGACAACACGTCCAGGCAGAAGATTTCAAGGATCATTAACAGGCTGATAAAAAAGGATAGCACTAGCAGTAGAAGCACAACCAAAAACATTGGAAAGGAAAGTAAAGCTGCACTCAAAGACACACAAAATATTGTGCATGGTTCCATGACTGCTCTATGGAAGTTGCCATCATGATAAATAACAATATGTTTATTATGGATGCCTCGTATGACCGAATACTTTGGAGCAATATGTTGTTATTCTATATTTAATGGAGTGGCACCTGGTAAATGGCGAGCAGGCACAGTATATGTAAAATACTAGTGTAAGTCTGAGCAACTGGAAACTCGAAAGACTCTCCCATATTGGAATGTAACTAGTAGCTCCAAGCAGCTATGCCATTTGAACTATTGTGACTCATCATCTTCACTCTCTCAATCCATCTAGCTGTTATCCATCTGTTATCCATCTTTCCACAGTACCGTTTTGAAGTAACTACTAAATGGGCGGTGTGAAAACCCCTCATAGCACTGCAACTGTATGACAGCCTTTTGGCTAAGCCATCCTTTACCAACTTTAAACCCTGCAGTCCTGTGTTTGAGGCAAGTGGGATTCCTTGACTAAAGATTGAACTATTAAGTTTATGTATACAGCTCAAAATTGGCAAATTACAATTAGTTTCGTACTTGTGCTAACATGAAATGATAACCATCAAAGTGGTAAGTTTGTTCATTATTCATGTATCTGTGTCATCATTTACAGTATGTATTTAGGAATACTATAAAATTATGTCTTTTTCTTTCAACTTGACACATGATGTGGTCGAGTACTTACTTATGAATAAAGTAAAGCCTTCTTTACATGAAACCCTACAGCATTTCAAACAACATGCCAGATTCAGGGTTTTGCAAATCACTCAGTTTGTTTTTACTTATGCCCAGTTTCCAATGGTAACTTATCAGTAGTATTAAGAAAGCTATGAACAATTTGTGTTAAAATTTCACAACTTGAGTGTAATTTTAATAGATTAGCTTTATTACATTTATCTATGGTTGTTTAAGTTCTCTAGACAATCATTTTATAATGGATTTTGTTGAAAGTTGTATGCCTCTGCAAGGTCACAATTACACCCACAAGCATTCCTTTGGTGACTAAATGTTCATTCCCTCAGTTTAGTTACTCGGGTTGGTGTTGTTCAATCATCTGTTGCAACATTTCCAGACATAATATGAGAAGAAATTCAATTATTCCAACTATGGCAGTGATAAACATGTGCCAGTAGTGTGCAAAACTGGCAAATACTTCACAGAAAATACCCGACATCACACACATATTTTCAGGCATACTTTGTTGAAACTTTTTTATTTGTTCACTCTATTTATGTCAACAGACATGTTTAAGGATATAAGACGTCTCATATAGAAAGTTTCATGATTGCAGTTGTAGCAGAAAGTAGCAGAAAGACACAATAATCACATGGAGACTGATTTGTCTGGACGTTCCAACTGAAAATTATAATTTCTGCCAGTTTCACCAGATATGATTGCTAACAAGGAAGGCATATTGCACATACCTGAAATGACAATGGGTTTGGAGGAGGCATATTTCTTGCAGGCTTAAGTGTATTTAGTTGTTTAAAGCTGCAGTATGGTATATTGCAGTTGAATCAATACTCAAATTGTGATAAGTTAAAAACTGTTCATGGATACAGTTAGTATTTTACCTTTTCAGACATTCTTAGATGTTTACTCATTTAGGTACTGTAAAACTTAATAGGATCAAGCAAATAATCCCAATTACTTTACAAAGCAACTCAATGTTATTATTCATCACAAATCAAGTCTATTGAGAAAGCATTGTATGCAAACAGAATAACATTTGGAATGGTTGTTCAATACAAAAAGCGGGGTGGTGGTAGAAAAGGTTTGTATGTATATTTGCCCATGTTACCATCATAATTATAATATTTTTTATCACCTCATCATACAGTTAATCATAAGAATTTTATACTAGTGACTAATAATTAGTAAACATTGTTAAAATAAATAACAAATCTTAACATTAAAACGCTATAGAAATATGCCATTTGCAAATCACATGTGCCATATGTTATGTGCATTTATTGACAGATCTATTTAGTTTAGGTTTTTTCACTGTGAAAAGGTATTTGTTGTAGCCTGAAATAGTTATCCTTAAGCAGGGTAAATATTATGCTATTTTGTGAACATTGCAGTAAATAAACTCACCATTGTATG
>JAIPMN010030673.1:0-24611 GCA_020650975.1 Apostichopus californicus
ACCATTGACCAAGCAGTCAACAGAAGCCCCATTTCTCGTAGGCCCTACAAGAAATTTAGTTGCTGACACTGTTCGAAAACACTTTTTTTTTTAAATTATGACAAAATTTTATGACATCTTTGACAAAATTTTTGGGGGGGGGGGCCTGTGCCCCCCGGGCCCGAATGGGCACGACGCCACTGTAAACAGTACTTTCGGCATACTGTGGAACCTTCAATTCACGACCATAAATACTAATACCAGTAATGTTATTTCTATGAGTGATAGATTTAGGGATAATATCAGCACAGGTTATAAAAGATACCGACTCAGCGGGCAACATTGCCTACACCTCTTTCTATATTAAAGAACCCGGTATAATGACCATTGTAACATACACAAGCAGCACCATTACTGTCAAGGGTAGAGACCCAGCGACGAAAACTTTGACCAAGCTGAAATAGGCCAACAACCTATCAATAAAACTCCAAACCACACAGTCTTGTTTTTTTAAATCTATGAATAACAAGTGTCTGATTGTCATTTGTAAGGTTAATAAGATCTGAACTATACCCAATATTCCCACCAATAACTCTATTCGCCATAAACCATCTTCATTATTCCCGACACAATGCTTAATAATACCCTACAATCTGCTAGCTAACATTTTTGCACCAATCTTATAGTAGGTATTTAGTAAAGAGATTGGTCTGTCATCGGTTAGACACATTGGTCTTTGTCAGGCTTACAAATGAGGGTTATCACTATCCTATACTTTGCTCCTTATACAGTGATTATGATAAGCATTGTTAAGAGAGTTCACAACCAATTGCGTAATACTGGACCTTTTTTTTGTTGTTGTAAAAGTCAGTTGAAACCCATCAGGTGAATCCCATTTGGCATAGCGAACAGAGACGGTGACATTCCACAATTGCAAGATGTCCCTCGCATGAATCAAAATAAATATTTACAGACATATATGGAGGGAGACTGGGCAAAATATCGTTACTAACATAAAAGCTTAAGCATAAAAGCATAAAAGAAGTGAGATTGCTATTAAAATTGCGAATTTCAGTCAAAATGTCGTCTTTTTAGAGATATGGGTATCGCCATTCTTGAGTTTATTGAAATTATTGGTGACCCTGTTTCTTCTTTTTAAGTTTTAAACGTACTTAGACTTTTTTCACCAGACACAACCCAACGTGCCCTAGATCTAATGATAATTCCATCTATCTTATGCTTGTAATGTATTCAACTTATGGCGAATGTCAGCAGAGTTATCAATTACGAGTTTTTGCTCAAGCGTATAAATTAACAAAATGATATCGTTTTCCTGCTTCCGCATCGCACAAGCCCCGGGCTTTTATTTACTGTTGCCTTGGGTGAATACGAGTTTTATACTTAATAAATTCGTAAATTGACAACAGGATCAAGGAACAGGGTTATAAATTTCATTTTCAATCAAGGTACTAGTCGTACTAACATTGTTTTTGTCAGTAAAAAGGGAATTGTTGAACTTCCAGAACCCCCTTCCTTTTAGCTTATCAGAATGTATCAACGATAAAATTACCAAGAAATGGTTAGATTGGATGGGGACTGGAGTCAATATTTGTAACTTTAGCAACCAGAGGCCGGGGTATCCGATAACAATCGAGTTTACAGTGTTGAATGTCAGCAATGTTTGAATGCCAGGAAAGAGCTCAGTTAATTGATTTAATCCGCTCCAAATATCGATACGATTAAATTCAACCATTGTAAGAAGACATCCATCCCGTGCTTAAAAATTTGTCTTAGCCTCCCCTCCTTGTTCGTCAATAGTGAGATTGAAAAAAAAAGTTGAAGTCTCCGCCCCATACAATAGCCTGACAATAAAAGCTATGTAAGCAGCGTGTAATACTATTGTTAAAGGAGGTTCGTCATTGAGTCATCACAGGGTTGGCATGTAAGTGCAGAGTCATGTTAAAGTAGTAGTATCAATGGAAATGTCAGTGACGATATATCTACTATGTTTATCACATTGAACCTTATGAATAGTAAAGTAAGTTTAGGGTTAAAAAGTATAGCAACCCTTTTGCTAAGAGACGTGTCATGGCAGTATAAAATTGACCCATCCCATTCATTCCTCCAGATATGTTGTTCAACATCTGAAGTAATATGCGTTTCTGAACTAAGATTAAATCAAATTTATGGCGGTAAAAATAGCTAAATTGCTGCCTACGTTTTACTTTTTTCTTATGCCCCAATACTACTAGAACAGATTTTAAGGTCGGCCGTCATTACAGCAAAAAGCAAAATCCGAGATATCGACTACATAAACGTGGTATTGAGATATCATTATTAAATAAGAATGGTTGGTTAGCAGCCAACACAGAGCAATCGAGATGGTTAAGGTTACCAAAACACACACACAAACACAAAAGGAAAGATACCATAAAAAGAAAATAAGCAGTCAATCAAGAAGAGATCTAGTCCGGTTTCCACAGAAGTGGTGAGCAGGTCCGGAGATAACTTCTTAAAGAGATCCATAATGGAAAGTCGTAAACGGTCCATGATGAGGCTGTAGTCTGCTAGCTATAAAATTATCATCATAGATAAGAAACGAAATGAAATCGCAATAACAGATCACTTAGAGAAGAGGGATTCATTAAATTGGTAAGGCGTTCCATCACTTCCTCTCCACAAACCACCAGTAAATCTCAGCCGAACTACACTTCTATATAATTTTTGCACCTTTAGACCCCGTTTCTTCTTTTCTCTCAAATAAACTGGGGTTAATTCATCCACGAGGTTGTTATCCTAAGAGGCTAGGGCTTTTCTTTAGATAGTATGGTTGTTTTGTCTTGGAAAAAAGACAATTGACCAAGATGTGTCTGTCCCTTACGTTTATTATTTTGCCACTTCGGTGGGATCTTTCTATCTTGCAGGATGATATCCAGATTTCTTTGAAAACCTTTCTTGCAATATTGATACAGTCCTCCAATTCTGTAGCCTTTTATCCAACTTTACGTAAGTTATACATTTTTGAGAAGAGCCCTTGTTTGCTTAATAGAGCGGCATGGTGATCTTTATCACTTTCGAGGATGTTAACTCTCTCTTCGAGGGTATTAATTTTCTTTCTCAAAATGTCGTGTTGCTCACTGAGTTCAGTAAGGGACAGTTTAAGGTCTTCAATCGCCTTGTTAAAATAATCTTGAAGGGACTGTTTCTCTTTAAGGAGAGCCTTGCGTAGCCGATCAATACTGAAGTTTATGTAACAAATAAATTACCTTCCTCTGTATCAGAGATGTAGCCTTCACGCCTTGAGTGTGATATGCTAGAGTAAAGGCGACGCCGACTGAAGTTTGTAGCTTCCGAGTCTTACATTTTGCTCTTCCAAAAGCCTTTTATTACTCAGGAATTATCCTTAATACTAATAATCACTTTCAGAGAACTCTGAAAGTGCTTTGAAAGAGAAAGTTATCATATTTAAACCAAATTATCTTTAGTCCGGCAGCACACGGGAGGTTATTAAATTAAAAATTACAAACACTATAATATAAACAAATTAGCTCACCAAGTTGCTTCTTCGGCTAGCTGCCAATAGGCTAATGACCGTTTTTTTAGAAATCTGAAATTCAAACAGTGGAAAACATTTTATATGGAATTCACTACTATAGTTGTAATAAGTTAACGGAGAATCCATACCGCCCACCTGATACAGAGGACATTGATTCAAATGACCGCTTTCCACAATTTTGGCTTAAAACGACTTGGAAAGTACAGACACTTTTCACTTAACTGTAATATATACTTGCAGTAATCCTAACGAAATAAAACTTTCTTGCTTTTTGAAGCAAATGAATATAATATTTAAGTAACTTAAAACGGTATTTCAATGTAAAATAGGATTGAAAAACAAGTCATCACATGAACAAACAAGAGGATTAATTAACATTGGTGATGTCTTGTAAGGTAAACCAAAGCAAGGAGCATCATATGTTGTTAAAATATAATCCTCAGTGACATAATTATAATAAAATATTCAATATCGTTATTGAACCAGCTTGTATTATAAAATATACATGCGTAAACCGTATAAATAATATATAAAGATACTTGTAGAAGACTTACCCACTTCTCTCCAGATGTTATAATGTTATGGTATTGGCGATACAACTAAATGTAAGAGAACATTGAGTAAAATAGAGATGTACTTGGTATTTATGCAACAAAATCGGATATAATATAAATGACAATCATTTTATTCAATCATGTTTTTAAGTTTAACAAGCATAGATAATAATTAAACTGATCAATGGAGCATGATCTTATTGAATGGCCTAATCAAGGTAAAATAATCAGGAAAACGTACCTCATCGTTACAGTCTTTCATTATCGTAATGAAGATATTGTAGTCAATCTATTGGAGATAACGTAGGAAAGTAACTACATGAATAATATAACTGTTTTAACATATTGTTATTAACCTTTGCTCTGAAACACCATTTTTATTTTTGAAAAATCAGGCATAACAAATGTACTAATAACCAATATCATCGTAGGTCTGATGAACCATTTAGCAAAGTAGAACAACCAATTTTATTTAAGAAAACAAATACAACAAATTTGGGAAACATATACAGTAGTTGATTGGATTGTTATCCGATATAAAATGTTATTCTTTCTTACAAACATGTTTAATTTATAGCTTCTCTGCTTTCTAATTTAAGTTAAATACATCATATTCCACACCCCACGCCACATTCACGTTTGAGTTTATAACAAAGAAGTATTTAACTTAAAAGTATTGGCTCAAATCTAAGATATGATACACACTTACCCCTTCACTCTGAATTCCCAGAAGTAGAAGTCTGAGAAATATGTCATTTGCGTTCTATAAGTTAAGATAATGTGGAACAAGTTTACAAGAAAGATAATAACCGTACATCAGATATGAATTTCTTTCACCATAAAATATCGACATACTTCAATAATCAAAGTGCATTTGCAACTACCTTGCTTCCGTTCACTTTCTCACCTGTAGCGACAAAATATGGAATTTCGTCTGGTCTCTTTTAGAAAAATAAACCCTTTAAGTTAGACCGATAATAAACTCGTTATTTTACCTCACAACTTGAGATTGACTTCAATAGCATTATTCGATTGTCTTCATCGGCATTCTAATTCGCAAGCAAACAGAAAAGGAAGATAGCATTACATTTCCATAACTTAAATAAGGTTAAATTTGAAAATATTTTATCACTTATTTATTTTTATAGAAAATATTTATAATATTAAGCAGTTATATATTTTATTATTCATACATTTCAAAACATATTTTAGCCGATTTTTCTACCTCTCAACGCAATGACATATTTAGTTTTTCATCTGAGTACTGTTCATTCTAGTACTTTTGAATTTTTGAAATGCATGAACATTATGCTAATAACTGCTATCCGATGAATATTATCAGCAATTGATATAATGGTTTAATGTGTTAATATTACTTGCATCTTTACTGTTTACCAAATTAAGAATGTGTCTTTCTGATATTGTGTTGAAAACATGGCACTACTATACTGCAATCACACTAAAAGCAGGTATGTACACTAGGAACGTACATCACTCGTGTATTCGTCATCTTTCTACAGCGTCACTCACTGTACTTGGCGATAAACTCTGCTACATGTATGATACTGACAGGACAGACAGGCGTAACTAAAATGGCACGAGGCTTCCCGTCCCATACCGAGTAATGTTCAAGAACTTCAATACAGTACATTCTCCATTGCAGAAAACATGTTAATTATGAGAACTGGACAAACCGAATCAGGCTCAGATGAAATTATAACTTCCACATGTTGATCATCTTGATTTAACTGGAAGATTAAAAGACAAAGAAATCGATATTTTAGTTGATATTAAGCTCGCCAACAGTTCAAGAGAGGCGATGATGAAGATTTGCAAATACACATTTAACTATAAAACTGGTAGAAAGGCTCTAATGAGGTATGTAACTCATTAATATTAAATGTATTACACCACACATTGCTAAACGTAAACTCAATTAACTCCCTCTTTACGTATTACCATTTACTGGTAGTTAACATCATCTGAAGTGTTTGGTCATTGCATATGCTAGTCAATTCACCGCGGCTTACCTTCGGTTTTAATACTTCGTAATCACGGTTAAGAAACGCATCAAGGCACTGCAAGAGTTTCATCAGCAACTCGTGCTGGGAATGAAAATGAATATTTACTTTAAAATGACCTGCTCTGTTTAAAAGATGTTTCATATATACGGGATGCCCATTTAGCTTTACCAAACAAAAGAACAAAACAAAAACAAGTTTTGTTACGCTTTGTTTAAGGTTAATACTTTCCTAAAACTATGGACGACCGGCTTAAAGCTCCATTATGGATTTTATTATAGACAATAACTGATCGCTAACTCTAAAATCGTTTTTAGTAGTGTTGTATATAGTAATTAATCACACAATTACGATGATGTACATTCGCAAAGATCGAGCGAATGAAAAATATTCAACCAAACAAAGGTAACCCGTAATTTGTGATTGATTTGATCGAGATGAAAGCATGCGTCCGATTAATGTTTTCATCTCTTAGGTTTGAATTTGTTATTTACTCAATCTCTACGATTAGGCCTAACTTTTGGGGAAAAGAAATTATATCATTGTGATTGTGTAAACTACACAATAGTACTGAAATGTATCGTTTAGACTGCCAAATTGAATGAATAATGGGACTCCAGACTCTTGTATACATATTTAAAAACACTTTAAAAAATTTCTCAGTGCATCTGACCTCTCTCTCAAAATGAATATAGTAATGATGAATACATACATCCAGTGTGCTGGTCTTTGATGTTAAACATGCGAGAGCCTTCTCGAAGTCATTCTGGTAGAAACATGATTGAAACAAGGAAACTCTTATAGTATCGGTAAATATTTGTACCACCACTATAGGTAGATGTGATTTTGTAATCAAAAATGGCTAATAAGCGATTTATATAAACATTTGCTTAACTTTGTTTAAAAGATTGGTCATGGAAGGACATACTGCTAGTTATCGATTTCTCAGGCACTTAACTTACAATAAAAATAATAGAATAATACCAATGTTATGATCAATTTCATCCTAGTATTGAGTTACATTGGTCGTATTACAGAATAATGTTATCTATATATTAACAACCAGAACAATAAAAACAAAAAGAAGAATAAATAAAGGAAAATAAGCAACAGTAATATCCTATCTTCTTTCTGTTATTATGGAACAACACAATGAGTTATGTACTTGCATACCTATTAAAAGTAGAGATATGATTGTTAGTTGATACCCTAAGTGACTAAAACGAGTAGACGTATCATATTTGTATTATATTATAAACATTTTAAAGGATATTACGCACCTTCTTGTCCGTAAATAGAGAAATCGTTACTAGAATGTATTCGTCTGTATTTATCTGGAACAGTATAGTTATCATGAAAAAAATATTTGTAGTTAGTATATTGAATAGCACAATCAATTTTTTATTGTATCACATTTGTATCAGTAGCAATAAACTTTTATCGTTATTAAAAGAAAACCATATCATTTATAACAGGACTACTCCGACCAGTACAGCAGCGTTTCAAGAGACAAAAAAACTCCAAAACAATTGAAAATTGCTGACAAGACGACTAATAATTGATTTACAGTTCTATACAGTGAAACAATTACAGCTTAACAATTAAGTAACTTTAAAATGAACTGAATTTACGGCACTTCAAGGTCCATAAAAGTAATGAATAATTCATACTTTTTTACCTTAAATTTGTTGATTTGTTTAATAAAAAAGTGCGCAATTTATCAATTATTAATATAAGTAGATAATAACACCTTTTTCTTTATGGCTTTATCAATGGTAAGAAAAGCTGAAAAGCTAAACTAACCTGTCCCTTTTCATACATCTGCCCGAAAACTCCAATTCGTTCCACCAATGATAGCTATCAGGGTCAAAATACAAATGCCATTATTATTTACAATTTGTCATACTTTAAGCTAAATTCATACTATGGTATGTTGTACATTATATTGTGAAATGCGAATGTTTAGTTACTTTTCATGTTTTGGGGCATAGTTTAATGTGCGGAACGTTACACACTGTTTCAGTTTGTCGTCGTGTTCTCGGTTCTTTCACAGCACGCTCTACCAAATAGAGCATGTGTAAAGTCAAGCATTCGTATTTAAAGATAACGAAATACGAGATAGGTCTATTTTATATTCACTTGTATATTTTCAACCAAACAAATCTGTCCTAGTAGTCACATTTTAAATCAAATAATTGGAAGATATGAATTCCCTGCTACTCCTTCTCGTTGCTTCTTGACGGACTATGTATATTAGGGTTGTAGACTAGCAAGTAATATATTTGGGTGAACTCTTGAGTATAAGATGGCCATCAAACAAATTCACCTCATTGTGTGTTTCATATATGAATAAAAAAAATACCTGTTGTTTTTCAAGAACAGTGTTTAGTAACTTCGCCACCTTCGATGATATTATCTGCAAATATGACAATTATTTAAATTCGTAAAGCAAAATATATTAAAGTATTTCCGGCATATACAATGAATTAATGAACTACCTTCTTTCATTGGAAGAACATGTACATTTCTTACCAAGTCGTTCCGTTTGCATTCTGCAAAGTGAATTGCTACCTTCATTGCAATCTGCAAAACAAGATAACGAGTTGATATTATATATTCTTAACAGGAATGTTAACGCTAAACTATATTATGTGAAGTATTGTGTAAATGGTTTTGTAACAAAGTCACTGGGATCCGTTGGCGACTTTTGAAACTGAAATTATATGTACAGCTTCACAAATTGACGATGAGTTGTGAAATATGAACTGGTTACAAACGATCTTTTAAAAAGATATTCCTTCTGTGTATTTCTACCTTACCTCATTTCCAAGCTGTTCTGTCTCGACAAATTCGTCAAGATATGGAAAGGGATCGACCTGGTTCATTGAGCAATAAATTGAAAATTAAATTAATATGATAATAAATTCAATGTGATGCCAGAAAGTAGTAAAAACATCAAATTTCATTCTGTAAAACAAATAGGTCGTTTGAAAGATCTAAGTATATTTCTTGTAGGTTTTGAAATATAGTTAACACTCAGTGTTTGCAGTCTTTCATATCTCTGTCATGAGATGTCAGTATGCTTAGTGGTGAAGTCTGCTAAAAAAATAGTACGATTGGAGGGGATTGAAACGGACCAGTAGAGGAAGGGGTGGTGCGACAGACACACCGAGGGGTATTGGGACATTTAACTTTGTTTTAAGGGAATAAAGGCCACAATTACATCAAACTTTGTAACAATACGAATGATTGTGAATTCCATATCGATTCAGTGAGGTGAGGTGGGCCGTCGAGGACTTTTGGGTGGACCACACCCCATTATTCAATTATGTTCTATTCGTATAGTTTAAAAGTTACGTTTCATGAATAGTTTGTATACGGGAAAAACGAAACCTTAGATATAAACCTTTATGATTAGCAGACACGTTTCAATTAATGAACTACAATTTAGTTTGTTTCTTTCGAGGAAACTTCTGTGCGTTCAGAAAAATATGAAAAGGAAACTGCGTTAGAAATATAAATAGACTTCAAACCTCGTGCGTTGTGTAAAATTCTGTCAGTAGCTTATGAAGGTCATGTTCTATTGTCTGAAGAAAAGGAAACGGCACGCCAATAAAAAAATTGAAGATAAAATATTACTGTAATGAAACTAATGGAATATGTTGACAACAACATTAAAGAGAGTTACCATTAAACAAATGATATTTCTTGCCAGTTTTTTACGAGCAGTTTGGATAACCCGTAAGTAATATTACAGTTACTGTAAAATCAAACAAAAATTGTTACGTTTTGCGGACGCTCTCAGTATGTAAATTATCAAGACCGCTGAAAATGAACAGTAACTGTCTACGAAAAAGCATCAAAGCAAGTACCTTTCCTTGCTCTAATTTCTCGCAAAAAAGGCAGATCAATTTCAGGAAACTCTGCTTGGGTGTTTCAACTTTTGCCTGCAAATACAACAATGGGAACAAAAAGTTGTTAAGAAATTAGTAGAACTGCATCACGATATATATGATATCGGATACTATGGAATGCCGACCATGAGATCATGCACATACTCTTAGAAGAAGTTCAACATAAATAAATGGATGTGTTAGCTGGAGTGTTAGCTCAGTGGTTAACGCCGGTGCCTTTCAATCATAAGGTCCCCGGTTCGAGTCACTCCCAGATTAATTTATGTCGTCCAGTTACAGAGTTATTGACAATTAACAATTCATAATCATGGACGTTAAATATGAATGTAAGAGACTGACTTCGGTCAGCTTGCGGCTTTGATAAGCCAATGAGGCTTCTTCGCGAGTTCCTGCTTGCAGGAGGATCTAATATACATACATGTAAGTGCAAGAAATTAGATCCATAGTGACAAACTTAAAATCCATAGTTTGTAATCTACTTCTTGCAAGATACAACTTCAGAAATGATGAGCATAGGCATTACGTAATATGACCTTCATACAATCTAGGTGTTAATATACCCATTGGATAGTTAGCTTTAAAACTGCTGTTACATTGCAACATGTTGAGAGCATATAAAAACAAAAATGTACCTGGTTGCTTGTTTTAAGAGGCTCTTTTTCTTCGGAAATTTCTCCCAACTCTTCTCTTCCATTATTGCATTTCGCTCGTGCTGTTGGTGAATTAAAAACTTTTTGTGTTATGAATCAATGAGAAGAAGAAGAAGAATAAAAGCAAAAACAAAAGATAAAATAGAAAGAAAACTCACAAATTATGTTGTGTACACGAACATTTATTTGTCTAAAAGGGGATGTGTTGGAACCAAAATGATGTATTATGTCTTAAATTGTACATATATATATATAGCTACGCACATATGACCGTTCAACGGTGTGAGTGACATTGTCAGTTTCACCTATGGATAATTACCTGTTGATAAGACCTCTGCTAATAAATTTACACCCGTACGTCTCTTATAGATGTATACAGCGACGACTGAGATAACGACAACAATAAATATAATCAAAATTACAATGAGGGCTGGACTGCCTCCCTTTTCTGGGCAATTACTTGTTTCTGGAAAGAAGAAAAGAAAAGAAAAATATATATATAAGTAAATACGGCATTGATGAAACTGACCAAATCATAATATACCCTTAAGTCAGATTTTAAGGGAATGGTATACCGCAACCGTAAGTTTATGAAGATTTATTTGAAAGTAAACAGAGATGAAAAGTGATTGCTGAACAATTTAAGAACCAAGCAGCATGAGGCCAAATTAAATATCATTAAATGTGTTTCTCTGATTTGATATTTGTAATAATGGGTTGATTCATGTACCTATATCACACACTTAAGTATTTCCCATGATGGCCGTCATAAGTGGTGATCAAACTGAGTTTAAATTTTTAACTAGGGCTTTCTTCAACATTTTGACATCAGGAATCGGGCCATATTCGAGGTCAACTGACCGTTCAGCTATAATCGATCTACGTTACCAGCAACTGAAAACAAATGAGCCACAGAAAAAAATGAAAAATAATAGTATTACCCGATTTAAGCTGTAAAGTTGCTTCTTCAATCGGTCGATTATATTCAACGGGTTCTGGCACACATCTAAGTGTCACACTTTCTGTACACTCTGGTACTTCGTAGTTGAACGTTATCGTAGTAGTACTTGTACCAGTCGAATCATCATGTACAATACTCTCGTCATTGGTATGTATTGTAAGTAAATCTTTTGATAAATCGTCTGCTTTCATCGATAGCTTTACCGGAGGTTTCGCGCCGGAAATAGAGCAGTTCCCACTTCCCGAGGTATATAACGGCTGTGTACACTTTGCCGTACTTCCACATGCTCCGAAGATGGGTTCTGGGTTATCTGGGAAGACTAAAAATGGTCTTGCTTGAAAGGTAACGTGATTCAATGTAGTAATTGAAACATTTCTTCATTGTGAAAAGCATGGAAGCACGTTACAATCTTCCAATGGAATGAACTTGTAAACTAGTTGTAGAGGAAAAGATGTGATGTCCATTTCGCGTTAGTTTATGGATATTTTTACATGTTAAATACAAAAGACTTGAAATGTAGATAATCAAGTAATCAAACAAAAGTGTGGGGTGTCAAAATAAGGCATGCTAAAAATATTAAAAGAAAAAGTGGAACCAACAACTTTCATTTCTATCCCAGAACAAAGAACAAGCATAGGAGTGATATGACATATACGTGTTTGTAGAAACTTACCGACGGTGGTCACATCTGTTTCATTTTTCGTCGCCATGACGCCATTACTGGATATGCATTGATATAAACCGTCATCGTCATTATTCACATTCTCTATCGTTGTCACTCTGCTCTCAGTTTCTGCACAAGAACCGTCATTTGAACAATATGAATTAAAAACCTTAATAACATTATCGGTTCCATCGCGATGCTGTACTTGTAGCTGTCCAAAAGGTAAGTTGTCGTGAGGGCAGTATAAAGTTAGATCTATTCCTTTCATGACATAAACATCCTTACGTGGTATTTCGTGGAACGGGATGTTGCCCTTCATTGTCATAGATTTATTTGAAACCTTGTATGCGGCATTTCCAATAGCGACACATGTAAAGTACTGGTAGGAAAATAATTCCGGGATGAACTCCAATACAGATGAAGAACTATACAACAACGAGGTGGTATCGAAAGTCATCGAAGTATTAGTTGGTACAACGGTTGACCCATTTTCACTGATCTGCATCCATTGTAGTTTAACTGATGGCCAAAAGTCTCTTGCTTCGCATATTAGGGAACTTGTTATCATATCTTTGTCTTTGCAAAGTTCAGATGTTGACGTAGTACAATCCACAATGGACAGGGTTTCGACGGGTACTGAGTGCAAGAAATATAGAGGGAGGCATATGCAATACACGTTTTCCCCATAGATTTTGGCATAATTCAACTATACTTCCCTTATTATTCTTCCAATCTGTACACAAAATGAAATCCTATTAACTAAAGGCTATACATTTTAAGTTGTTCTCGTAAAATCTCCAACTATTGGAAATTGTGTGAATTGAGGTCCGCTGTAGTCAATTGATGTAAATGAGAGGTTTTTTTATATTTTAAGTTAAGCTTTACAATATAGTGGGTATGTATGTCTAGTTCACGTAGCGGTAGATCGATAAAATACTATCTAACCCGCTCGTAAGATATTTCTTAAACAAAAACATGTTGAACAATACGAATAGTACTTTATGATATCGGTAAAATTCTTGAATCAAGTGCTATGTATTGCACTTTGATTTGTATTGCACTAGTCCTAGTCTAGTACTCGATTTAACTTTAAATGACAACCGGTCTCGTAATGAGGTACAAATAATCCTGGGTAAATTGAAATTGAGTTTTGGCCAAAAGTAGCTAAGTAATAGGTGTTGGACAAACCTCTCTTAGGAAGCAAGTATTGGCTCAAAATTCAATCGCATGTATCTACTTTTATACTTCGGTCATATAACACAGGCAAAAGAAGGTTAGCTCGGAAATAGGTCAGGGTCATCCAAGAATATTACCAAACGGGCGTCACTATCAGTGCAGTACAGTAAATAAATAATTATCAAGAACAGTACAACTAAAACACTTGAAATTCTTCAGCATTGTTTCCAAAGTTGCATAATGAAGTACAATTATGTATCTTAGCACCCTCCATATTATCAAATTTTCCCAAAGGGTACCTATCTGCCAGGGCGGCATCTTGCAGTTGCTGCTGTTGCTCACTTACCTAGTAAATACGATGTACAAGACTATGACTAATATCTTACCTGTTACATACACCATCATTGTTTGACTTCCTCCTAGACCGCCTTTACCTAATACAACGATTTTATAGCTGCCCTCGTGCTTGGCTTCTGCACGTTTGATAATCATAACACCTTCTTCAGTGATATCATATTCTCCTGATTCGTAGCCACTTCCGCCTTTGCTTCCACCATCAATAAGCAGAAATGAGACTTCATTATCATTAAAGTACCACCGGACAGTATAAAAGGAGTTGTCATGATCACAGGAAATGTTTGCACTGCTATAGCGATGTATATAGTAGTTTTCCTTGCAAGCAACGTTATCCTGGCTCATTCCTGTGTAAATTATTAAATAATGCAGGTATATTAAGTTAAATAATCCCTGTCATAGTTTCACTACGATGGATAATTGTTCTCTATACTACATTTAACTTTGTAAAATACTCTTTTTGCAACATGCAATATATTACAGCCTGAAAACGTTTATCGGTTTATGGAATAATTATACTCAAACTACACTTATGTTATAATCGGATCCAACCCTTAGCACGCTTCAAACCATTGAGTAGACCATGAATACGCTATTCCCCTTATTGTCTGAACTCAGACATAACCAACGGTAATAAAGATGGCAATTGAAGTGCACAACATATTTTACATACATGAAATTCAAGTAGATGCATTTCCCAAGTCTCTAATGTTTGTCTTCAACAAGATATCTTAAACTTACCTGAATACACAAAAAGGAGCAGCCGCATCAAAAGGAGCGGGAAACCACAAAAGTAAGCTTCCATACTAGTAGGGGAATCCACACCTGTCTTATGTCATTACTTGTTTGAATAGAGAGCCCGAAGATCAAAGTATCAAACAGCCGACTTAACGTATGAAGAAACGAGCTGAAAATTAATTTAAGATTTAAAAGGCATGGGATACAAACCACTTCAAAAATCAAAAATTCAAACAGTTGGTATAGGAATCGAATTGCCTTCATGTGTCGTAATATTGCTGAGCTTTGATATTTATATGGTATTGTCAGTATGCTGACGCATCTTAATCAAAATACATTCATTACCAACGAGGAAGACCGTGCGTGTACAAATATTACAAATGAAAGTCTGCTTGGTGTCTTCAAGGTGCGGATAACCGATCTATAATGGGCTGATCCACGACGACTCCCTTACCGGAGTGGACTTCAGGGCCTCACCCCTCCTTTCTAAATTCATGAATCCGTCGCTGCACGATATTCTGACATTTGGGGAACCCTCTTTCAGAACAATTACTGACCATAAAGACTGAACGTTTACATTTCCAAATCGGACGTACCAATCGCAGCAGACAATCATAGCTGAAGACGTCTTGTCGTGGAAGTGTGAAGTTCTTTTTTAACTTTTAAAGAGAATCAACAACTCACAGTTAATGTTCATTGTAATTGAAAAACAAAACAACAAACAATGAAGCAGATGTTGCGTGGATATGAAATTTAATCTGCTAGTTAAGCCCTGATTCATCCCATATCTTTTAACTACGAAGAAACGTTTAAAAAAAGATGGAATGTAAGGTAGTCAATTGCTCACGGTCTGAGTCAATAAAAATCTCCCACACAAATACAAGTGTGTATTTACATATTATATTATGTCTACAAATTATTGCTCGCTATTGAAGATCAGCGGTTTCATTGCTACACGGTGAAGGTATAGGTATGCCGCAGCCTTTACGTTATGTTCAAACAATTGTAGGTCTTACATACTTCAAATGCATCGCTTGACCTGCTAAGAATTATTTTGTTTCATATGGTATTGAATAATGATATTCTCCAATAAATTTATTTTCTGTCTTTGAAAATTGGTATTACTTTTCTTCGAATAAGGTTCACTTACCTTCTTTTAGCCAAACAGTCCCTAAGATATGCCAACTAGTAACTTTGCATATTCCTGTTTCAGTGACTCCGTGCCAAACCTTGACGTTTAAGCGTCTAGCTGTTCTTTTGTTTGCCTTCTTTGAATGGATGAGTCTAAAGTGCACCTTTAAGAGAACCGAAAGTAACCTGGGATACTGCTATGCATGTCGTATTGATTAAGTTAAGAATTTTTTGGTAAACATATTCTGTGTTATATCTCCCCCATATACAAAGCATAGTTTGCCGTGTAATAGGTAACAAGTTCAATGTCTAAAGCGTCTGTGAGGTGCTTCCATTCACTGAAACTATTCTCGATAATATATTACCTAAATAACAGAAACTTTAATACACTTAGTTATATCTACATGTCAATATTTTAGAGGTGGGATATGTACACTAGTGTCTGTACAACGGTACCAACTGTAGCCATGGCTTGCACATGCACATCAGTGTGTGAACATCCCTAAAATGGTGTGACAATGCATATTAAATCGGTGTTTATATGATTGGGGTCAAGGATAATGATACTGTGATGGAAAGATTGCATTACAGAAGGCTTTAATTATATGGTATCCCGCAGGCGTCTCATATTTAGTGCAGCATTAGGAAACAAGTAACCTTTGTTTTCTCACAGGCCACTATGGCCAGTAAGGTAGTGTGATCGGGGGTCAGGGATATTTGTGTCAGCGCTTTAAATGCTCTCGTTTGCTCGTCTTTTTCATTATGGGCATTTCCGAAAGTGGTTCGGGCATTTAAAGGTCATTAGAAGTTATAAAATGGCTTTATTTGTTTTCAATTCACAAAAGCGCCACTCCTCTATCAATGTCATGTATGTGTCTCGAGCTGAACATAGTGAATGATGTGATACCGAACAGTTAACTCTGTTTAGAGCATTTCAAATTTCTTACGGCAAGGAACTTTATTATTTTACCGACGTGTGACTTCTAACTGTAACGAAAATGGAAATTCTAATTCATCAAACCCTGTTCTGAATTTACTATTCTTTTCACTGAATATGTTCCGTTTCAATTTTATACGTAATAAAAATCACTTTGTTCCCACCAAAATTTGCGGACGTTAAGGAGAAAATGGCGGTAAAAGAATACTGGAAATGAAGGACGCCCTCTATTTATTCAAACTGACCATAACATCTATACATTTAAATGGAATTGACTTAACTCTTTCAGAAATGTCTAGATCTAATAAAAAGTAACATATTAACAAATGTCAATAACAAGTTTAGGTCATAACCACATAGATATTTGGTAAGTTCACAGGTCAGTTAGTCCATACATACTCATAGTTTAAAAAACAAGCTTATGTATATGTGGATTTGAAGATTGACATCACCTAATGTGTAAACATGAAATACAATGTTGATGTTACCTTAAATGTGCCAGTGAACCTTTAATTACTATTTCCTTCATTTTTATGGCAGCCTGTGCTATATGGAGAACGAGTTCGAAGATCAGCAACACAGAAAAGTCAATGTTCACTCTGTAAAAGATATTTACAACACATTTACGTGATGTATTAGTTTACGAACATTGCAATTGGTAACATGAACTTTTCCTGAGGGTACATGGCACATTGTATCAGCTCAAAACTTAATTGTCTACACTGATTTGCCTTCTGCTACCCCTTTATTCCTTGAACTGACTACAACATAAACTTAATTACAATATGCATTGCAATATGTATGAATGGGCCAGAGGCACACATTTTCTAACTTAACATATACATGGGTAGATTTGCAGTATGTCTGCCCACAGCTTACAAAGACAAACAGTACCATGGCTGAACCAAGACTAAAAACTAGTAGTGCCATCACATCCTCTTCGTCTGTGTCCAAGTCTTCTTCAATCTCAAGGATCATTTGACTGATGTTTTCACACTCCTTGCATTGAAATAAATTTGTGCATGGTAGACCGAAGGATGCATAGCAATTGTCTCTTGCATTTTATAGTTGGCACTTTCATGAGCAGGTGGGAGGGTCACCGGCAGCATCTTCATATATTCCGTATGGCATGATCTATGGTACTCGCTTCAATTTCAACACAGTCTCGGTTGCTCAATTGTCTTATGACATGATCTTCCTTTTTCAAATGTGTTGCTTGTAGCAAGCTACCAGAATCTAATAGCTCACATGCATTTAGCTTTTCAATATTTTACTTCACTTTCTGTTTGTGGTGAACGTGATACTGTTGCAGATAATAAACTCAGCAGATGAACGTGCTTTGGTCTAGCTGTTTTTAAGGTTTCACTGCCTCCTCTACGAAGTCCTGACTGCTGCTCCTTGCTTTTGTGTGATACTTCATTTCAGGATCCTAAAGAGGAAGTCATAAAAGGATACCAAGTTATACGTTATCAATTTCAAGTTATTATATATTATAAGTCAACACAAAAAAGGGTAAGCAACTTGTATTCAAAGTCATAAATGAAAATTGTCTGAAATATATCCCTTTGAAATAAAAATTATAACAGTGCACATATAAAAACATACTGTGCTTTGGCAACGAAATTTTCCATGACTGTAATGCAGATAACACTATGTAATTGGTCCGAATAGCTTCAGTAGTTCTCGTGCTGAACCAAATTGAATTAGTAACAGTATAATGTAAGCATCATTAGGACTGATTCAACCGGTCAAAAAATTACCAATTACCCAAAAAATTACATCTGGTTCAGCTAGTCTTTGATAGGTTTGCTTGTGTTTCTTTACATTCATTTAATAATAATGATAAACGTTACGATAAGAGTTGCTGAGAAATGTCAAATAACATGCCCTTTAACTTCAAGGAAGCTGTTATTCAATAAGAGATCAGCAAACTTGAAATGCATTTCACTGATTAATGGTATCTGGGTTTTTGTAGATTTAAGTTGGTGATGCTCTTCCTAATACTATACCTCTGATTCTGCTCTAGTTCACATCATTGCATTTACTATACTCACCTGTTGCTTCTGATGGTTCAGCAAATTTATGGAAAGTTCTCTTTTGGCTTTCTTAACTTTTAAATTCTGGCTGCATCTGTAAATCTCTGATAGCATTTCCGGTGAAATCAACCGTTAGTTGGAACTGGAAGTGTAGGTATAGGGAAGCTGACTGTATATCATAATTTAGAAAATGAAGAAACATAAAGGCCTTCTAAGTTTGAGGATGATCCTTCCAGATAACGACGCATTTTAGGAAAGTAACCCAAGTCTTGGGAGCCAACTTCTTGTAATTGTTAGTGACATCAACATTTGAGTGGTGCGTGACACGTGGTTCTTTGACCCTATCATGATCACTTGAGGTTGGCTCTATCATGGTCGAAAGACCTAACAGGGAATGCAAGGAAGCAATAGTTTAATTACTTTGCTGAATACAATGGGTTTCTAAGCTCTGGGTTTATAATGTCTTCTTTGTAACAGGGATATTGTATCACGATTTTCAAACCATAAAAGCTGTCTAATTTTAATAGTCCTTAAATGTGAAGCATTGATATGCTCCCTTAGACATGTTGTCACAAATCAGTCTATATTTATTCAAACAGTGTACACAATTCGAAAATGAGACTACTCAAACAGTAGCCCACATTAATTACTATTACTCTCAGATGTAGTAAAAACAAGACGTCATTCTTATCCTTGTGCAATACTTTTATTTCTTCTTTTGACTACAGGTCAATGCTAGTTGTAGAAGGCTTAGGCCTACAGAGCCTAGCTAAAATTACATGTAGGCGAGGCTTCGATATAAGATATAAGATAAGCTTATTGCTCTGACCGAATTTCACACTGATGCCACAGTTTAATAATAACAAAGAAAAAAATAGATATGATCTATTAGTAAATATATATATATATATATTATAGACATAGGTTACGTTACGACTACGAGTGGCTGCGATCTTACCTACGTACGCTAACCTCTCTGCGAATAGTCACCATGTTAACGATTTAACGTTAGGCTATCACTCAGTTTGCCCTGTCATTTCCGATGTTCTTTTAGTTGAAAGACTTTGTAGACAAGCCTTGTTTTTAACTTACAGGGGGTCATAAAATGTAACTTTACTATTTTGAACTATTTTGGTCAATAATGAGCAAAACTATCAGTAAATACGGGCAAGTCGTAATGACTTAATAAGTCGACATAACAAGATTGAACTTCTTCGCGAAACTAAATGTTCCAGTGTCGATCCTATGAATACTTGCCAAACGTGATTCGGCTCGTGTAGATACGAATTCCGAATGTTGATTTCAACTTTATAGAAAGATACTCATCATTGGTTAAATATGTATTTTGATCACAGGTTATATCGGTACATCTATCAAACTAGAGAAATTTGGATGAATGAACCTGTTGTACGTAAAATATGGCCTTTTCTACATAAATACTGTGATAGCAACTGTGATAGCATATATATTTGCGTGTGCGTTCTGTCATGTGATTTTGTGATCTTTGGAAGAACAAAGCGGATTCACGAATATTAAAATTTTTGTGAATTTTTAAGAGTAATGTTGAGTTGAACCTCTGATTGGTCTACAGAACTGCAAGAAAAACGGCTTAGCTACACGATCTTGTTCTATAAGACACATGCTGGGGTGTGAAATTACCATACTCCCGCCCATCTTGCACGCGAGTACTCTTGATTAGTCAGGAATGAAGACAATCCATCTTGTAGTGCTTTTAATTCAAAACGACAGATACCTGGGATTTAATAACAGGTGGACATCAAGACTAAGAATATTTCTAAAATAGAGTATTTGGACAATTTTCCCACCATATCTAGACATGGGAAAACAATTTTCACTGCAAATGATTAATATATTACATCCAGCTGCGTTTTAACAACATTTAATATCATTTTGATTGGCATTTTTTAACATTTCAAAACATCAACAGCTCAAGTGGAGCGTTTCATATTTCTGTCTTCAAGTCGTGGTTGGTTTCTGTGTGTGGTACCTCTGTTGTTAACTACCAATTGTTTCCTATGGGTCTACGGAAGAAAAGTAACCTATTCAAGTTTACTTGCATCCTTGACTTCTCTCTGAGTCCTTGTGATACTTAATGTCTGATGTAAATCAAAAGTATATACATTCCAAAGCTGAAGGAGAGCCATGTGTCCTTTTCCGATAATTCTAAATCGTTCTTACAGACCAACACGAAAACAAAAACATTTAAGTTTGTTAAGACAACTTCAGACTTGTTTTGGATATTACTTTTACCAGAAAATCTTTCTCACACTTTTATGGAGAAGTTTCATGCTTTAGTACAAAAGGCGTGTAATGCATTCCCATCATTCTTAGTACAGACAGTTTCATTATCCTATAGACAATGAAATTGTTGGAAGAATTTAATAAAGG
Organism: Apostichopus californicus; assembly: GCA_020650975.1. Lineage (NCBI taxonomy): Eukaryota > Metazoa > Echinodermata > Holothuroidea > Aspidochirotida > Stichopodidae > Apostichopus > Apostichopus californicus. The sequence continues at coordinate 21,081 of JAIPMN010030673.1, forward strand.
TTGCATATCCCATTTTAAATTTTACAAACCCTCTGTTTACCTCTTTCAATTTCATTACCAAAGTACCTACCACAGTATCTCATTCCTCCTTCAAACGTAGCCTTTTAAACTCTTTTCCTTTGATTAGGAACACAATTTTATCCACTTCCTGGGAATCGCGACTGTATTTTCCCATATCATTTAAAACAAAAACAATTACCGTTCTTACTGGCCAACGACAAACTCCAATGGCATTAAATTAGCCAAACTTAGTCTGAATTTTGAAGTCTGTTTCCTAAGAAGATATATTGCTAGATACTTCACAAGGTTATAGCACCTTCTTCAGTTGCATTTGTTCAACGTTTCGAGCAAATCCCATCGATGGATATGCAGGTCCTTCCTTAGGCTAGTCAAATATATTTCACATAACAATGTGAACTGTGCCATAAGAGATAATAAATGCTATTCTGTTTTCCCCCTAACAGCTCGGTATCATTAGAGAACTTATGGTAGCATAAACCCCATTTGGGGTGCCGTGGAAGGTGCAAAGTATAGCAATTCAACCTGAGTTATATATACATCATGGAAAACGTAGGTCTAATAGATTTCATAAAACATAGTACCAACACCAATAACTCAACTTTACAGTGACAATGTGTCTATCTCTATCAGTAACTTAAATTGTCAATTTAATATTCTATAAATAATTTAACAATTAACGTATTAATACGGAGCATATTTGCGCCTTAAGGCTACTTTTTTCAAACTGACATATTGAATAGTTTAGTAAACAACGTCGACACAAACAACAATAGAGAAATCTCAAATATATTGCTTTTACAAAGAGGAGCATTACAATTTGCACTATTGGAAAGTTAACTTGAAAGTTATTTATGTTATCTTTCCATAACTCAAAAGCCATTGATAGTTTGTGTGAACAAATTATGATTGAATATGTGTACATATATTATTAAGAGATAAAGAAAGCAAAATAAGGGTAAATATTAAACATGATAAATGAATTACCTAATCGTAGCAGTTGTTATTTAATCTGAATAGAAGTAACTTTTCTTTAATTTTTTTTCGCTTCTGAACAAAGATGGTCTAGTTAACTGACTATGAGACCACGATTATTGTCTTATCCTTCAAGCGTGCAGTATGCAGTACAAAATTTCACTTATATGATATTGATAACAGTCATATATCAATCGTTAGTAAAGCTTTCTCACGAATCTTAATTTCCATCCATAGATGTATTGGTTCCCATTGTTGGTGTGATATCCTTTGATATCTCTGTGTCGACTTCGGTGTCAGTTTTGTCGGTTGCCGCTTCTTTAGCATCTTCAACTGGATTTTGGACAGCCTGTACGTGGTCGCTTTCCTCATCTCTCTCAGTGTTTTCTATTGGTTTTCCGGTCTCGTCAGTTTGGCTCTTTTCGACCTTTTCGTCCTTCACGTCTTCGTCAGCTTTCACGTCCTCCTTTTTGATGACATTCTCGGCACTGGCGTCTTTGTTGACTGTTTTCTCCGTTTGTTTTTGTTTGTCGGTTTTCTCTTCTTCCCGTTTTCTTAATTTTCTTTGGATCTAGTGAAAAGAAGTTTGATATTTTCACCAGTATGTTGAACCAAATCGCAAATAGGAAATGAGGTTTAAAATTGGTATGTGCAGATTGCACACAGAAAGTTCAAATTAAATAATTCATGATAAACATAAATAGAAAATGGAGTGGTGATTATCGAATAGATTAGTTAGTTTACAGATGTTATCTTGCCGATACCTACATTGAATATATAAGTAAGAAAAGTGATGGGATACATACCATATGTATACAGATTAGATACAAAATTACGATTGTTGAATGTGTGATATAATTTTATACAAACCTCCTTATTCGTCATTATTTTCCCCTTTTTGATCTCTGATATCTAAAATCAGGGAAAGATATTTTAAAATCAGCCCACTTCCACTATTTAAATTTTTTTGGACAATAAAACACTCGTTATAACACATTCGTCCCTCTGCAGTGATAATAACTGAAATTTTTGACGCTCCGACTTCTGTTTAACTAGGAGCCACAGAGCTAAATGGGTGCAACAACATGTCATGATCTCGTCATTGTATAATTGTAATTGAAATGCATGAACAGTAGTATTCTGGTAAAGAAACAAACTTCGACACAATTTCAAATTATTAAGTGGAAGCAGTAGCAACATCTTAAAATGAAAGTTTTATTCAGATGATATTTGAGTAATAAATACTACTACTTTACTAAATAGCAATGTTAAGATTAAAGTAAAATTGCCGACAGTTCGACTTACCTCTATCTTATCAAGAATAGTCTTCATATCAGTGGGCGTCATCTTCATAAGAAAAGAAGTAAATGTATACACGTTTTGGAGAGGATCTTTTAAATAAATTAATAATATCCAACCAATTTTTCTTTGCTGACGGATTTATTATTGTAATATGACGATATTAAATGAAGTTCAAAAAATTACCATAAAGGTCTTGATGACATTCTGTAGAAGTTCCATTATTTGCTTCCTGAATTCCTGTTACAAAAATAGATAATATAGTTGACTGTTACTGCTAGTTCAACACTGACTTTTCTGTACTTCTATCTTAAACAAACACAATTATCTTACAGGGTCAGGTTAAAAGATGTAAGTGATCGAAAATTATATTATTGCTTATAAGAAGTACACCCAGTTAAATTAAAGTTACCGACAATTATATAATCTATTAATAATAATTTCAAATGACACTATAATAACCTTGTTTTCGTTCGAGTTGAGAAGCAGGAAGTGCACCCAACATGCTTTGTCCCACTGCAAGAGCAAACGTAGTTGAAATTTACCAAAAATTCATGTCATTATATTCAAACTGCGTTACCTAAATAATTGACATTTCATTAATGAGCTGATGAAACAATAAAATGAAGATACACTGGAACATGCCTTCGTCTGGACTGGAATTTCATCTTCCGTCAGTGGGATTACAAACATTATGTTTTGCCCCAATATTCTGATAAAGCATATGGCAATTTAAGTGGTCCCATTTTGACAATTGTCGAACAAATATACAACTGCCTTTACAAATGTCTGAAATTGTTGAAGGAGTACAAATAAAATATTGTTTATTTTTCTGTGTGCTACTTAAAACAAGGAATAGGTTCTCATTCTCAACATGATTTCAAATAATTCGTAAGATGGTAATAAGTATAGCTTCTGAACGAAGTGTGTACATTTTTCGCCGGTTAATGTTAAAAATAAACTTACCTCTGTATCGAAAGGCTGCTTAAAGAAATACTCTGACACCTTACAAAGAAAAAAAAAACGATGAAATGAAAACACTTAATTTTGCAATGCTCATTTATAATAATTCAATAACTAAAATGTTATATGTCTGTCATATTTAGGGCTGTTATGGGGAACGAAGCATTATGAAGAATGACATCTGGAAATTTCATTTGCTGCATCTGTTAGATATCTGTAACTAAAAAGGTAATATTGATTAGACGTAGGTAGAGTTTGTATAAAAGATGACCTCAT
>JAIPMN010030674.1:595-12307 GCA_020650975.1 Apostichopus californicus
TTTTGTCATTTTGACGACTTGTTGTATCTCGGCAAAACGTCAATTTTCAGAATTTTGTCATTTTGACGACTTGTTGTATCTCGGCAAAACGTCAATTTACAGAATTTTGTCATTTTGACGACTTGTTGTATCTCGGCAAAACGTCAATTTTCAAAATTTTGTCATTTTGACGACTTGTTGTATCTCGGCAAAACGTCAATTTTCAGAATTTTGTCATTATGACGACTTGTTGCATCTCGACAAATTTAATAATTTTGTCGTTTTGACCAGTTGTTAGACTCGACAAAACGTCATTTTTCTGAATTTTGTCATTTTGACGAGTTTGTTACTCTTTCATCACCATGTCCCTTCTACGCTTCCGTACTTAACAATGCGAACCATCACAAATATGCTGATGGGCACCTTGTTTACACATATGCACGCACAGTGAGAGAAGCTAGAAATAGTTTCCCAATAGCCTCTGATATTTTTTGAGGTAAATGCAAACGCGATGCATGAACTTTGTTACATTCAGCTTTAAATTAATTATCATGAGGGTGGGAGACTTTTATTAGGAGGTTATTTCCTGTTCAATTCAAGTAATTTCATCTGTGAAATGTTGTACAGTTAGCACAAAAAAAGTAAGTTGCCGTCAACTTTCAAATATTATTATGGGAAGACTTTTTACCTTTCAACAGCATGTTCCTGGAGGTTCTGATCTTCCCAAATATTAAGAAAGGTCAAATAATCAACAAAATACCTCATTGAGCAAACAAAAACCGTATTATTATTTTATATTGAAAGCCAGGTTTGGTCTACAAGGCATATTTGGATGGTATGAGGATGTTTAATTTTTGCAAACATTGCTATCAACAAAATTCTCTTTTCCAGCTAATTTTTCTATAAGTGAGTTCAGGAAAGTGGAATGCTTTCACTGACAATTGTACTTAATTACTTACTTTCAAAAGCGACAGGCGAATGATCAAGACAAGATCAATTGAAGGTTCTACATGTGCAGAGGGAAAGGAGAGGGTGGGAAGGCAAAAACATGTAGCAGACTGTATGTCTATAAACTGATAGATAAGTAGATTCTTCACTTCTTCCTTGTGTTCACTCTGGTTAGTTGCAGATAATTTGGCTATTGTACCAATATATACTATAGTAGTTTCAACCAATAGATATTTAGTGTATTTGTTACTCTACAAAGCCCAAACAGCCACTGTCACATCTGCATTTGCTACAGTATTTGGAGAGTTAAAAAGGGTGGGGGGGGGGGTACTGTAGGTCATGGGACAGGTTCTTAGGGGGGGTACTGTAGGTCATGGGACAGGTTCTTAACCTCCCCCCCCTCTTTCTACAGAAATGAAAACAAGTGTAGCAACAAATTTATGTAATGTCAATTTTGAGAGACATTTTGGCAAGGAAAGAACAACATTAAGCTAATGTCAACCTGCAATGAACAGCCATAAGAACTGCAAGACATAAAAACATAAGACAAAGAATTAACAGACAATTAATATACTTTTATTGACATGTTCTGTGAATAACATCTAAACACCAAGTGCTGCAAGAAAGCCTGAAACAAATACAAGAGAGGAACATGATAGTACGTATAAATTCAGACATTTTTTGGTTGAATTGTTGAATTGTAATTTTGCTTCATTCTGACCAATCCATGTAATCTAATTCATGCCCTTCATTTTAATAACTGATCCTAATTAATGACTTATTTTAATTTTGAAACCTCTCAAAAATGTTTTTAATGTCATATTTTCCGTTGGAAGCCTTTGAAGTTCAAGTCACAGCTAATAATTTATGGCGTTACTTTGGTGAACTTATTGTACTATATTTTTCTTTGAACAGTATTATGTATGGTACCACAGGTAGTCCCAAACTCAATGCAAGATGTGGCATTTAATTGTCACCAATTCCAAGCTGTGTCAAATCTACAGTATTTCTGAAATCTAAATATTATATCATATAACAATATAATGCATCCAATGAGTATATTTCGATATAGTAGAAATGAAAGCTAAACCGTTACATCTTACTAGAATTGATTGCATGGACCCTTTTGAATCATGGAACACTCATTACCCTTTCTTTTGTTGAGAAGAAACAGAAACAAACAATTAATCCCCCCCCCCCAAAAAAAAAATTGTAAGGTTTCATGCAAGGTTCTAATGCCAAAGTATAATCAGAAATATATCAGATTTATGTGCTAAAATTTAACATTTAAACCAGTTGTAAATTGAGCACCAGTGGCAAGAAACAAAAGATCACCTGCTGTGGCATTGACCTTCACGTCAGTATCATACTGAAACACTGTAAATAATATCTTCAGTTACACAATTTTTATGATTAATGTCTTAGTGTTATACTTGACTTTTATTGCACAGACAGAGCCATGTAGCTCTAAGCATCAAGATAACTACTGACATGTCCATAGCAGGTGATTGTGTGTGATGTTGTGGGAGGGGGGGGGGGGGGTGTTGGAGGAACTCCAGCTGGTCTATAAGGTACATAGGTGTTTCATTTTAACAACATCTAGGAAATGATTTCAAATTGACCAACACCTTTTCCTAACTATGATTACTTTGCTGGTGTTTGTCAAATAACTGCTAAGACATTTCTGATCCTCCTGCCCTTCCCCTTACGTTCCCTTCCTAGTTATTATTATTATTATTACTATGTATTTGATAGAGCGCTCTACAAAGATCACAGCGCTTATGAGTTTGATAATGGAGAGCGATGTGCAGTCAATAGAAAAAATACTCCATAAAGAAGAAACTTTGGAATCAATATTAAATAATATTTCTCTGGATGCAACAAGAGTATCCTTATCATATTCTTCCTGTTTCTGTTAACCATTCCTCTACAGATCCCACCAAAACACCCACAAGCAACCAAAATTGAACATCTCATCACCAACACGAACACACACAAAAGAAACACACAATTAATGAGGAGTATTGACTTATAAATTAATGAGGAAGAAACAAGAAGTATGGTGGAGTCTTACTAAATCAATGGCTGTTACTCTTTACACTACAACTTCCTCCAAAGTAACAAGACACCGCAAGAGACATTTTTTTCATCTTTGCTGATGATTTTATGGAGATAATGACATTGATATAAATTGTAAAACTGGCTTATACCAGCAGCTAAATTTGTGGCATCCTTACCAACGTAACTCTCGTAACTCTCTCATCCTAACAACGGGAACAGTACAGAAGTTCAGTACACTCCAATGATTACATAGGACTAATGATAACAATATCTGCCGTCAGACAAGGGTTAATCATTTCCTGGAAATGAGTCATTTAGCTGCACCACAAGCTAGCATGAATAACATATCATGTATTCTTAGAAGTCATGGGAATGGGTATCTGGGAACCATGGTGCAAGCCGTTACTACCCATTCCAGACATTTGTAAATTACATAAACAACATTGTACTGTACTCTATTTTCAGTTACATTTGTATTCGAACTAATGAACGGAAAGACAAAATTAATGTGTATTCTTCCATATTTTCATTAGTTGGTGATATTTCCTTTTAACTTGGTGTGCTTAAATGTGAAATTTGATGATGATTTTTTTTTTTTCAGCCGAGAAAGTTTTTAAAACTGTTTATTACTGTGACACTGACATTTGTACACTGTACTGTATAGACTTGTACTGTAGAGACAATCTCACCGCATTTCGTATTTGCACGCTTCCAATGCAGCAAAAGTTGACATATAGTCTGGGCAGCTCATAAGTAGAAAGTTGAATAGAAGCTTTCCATACTTGAAAGATTCATGCAACATGTGACTGATCCATAATTACACAATGGCCATCACCATTTAGCAATAGGGGTTGATTGCTGTAGAAACTTTCCAACTTATCTAAATGGCCAGGATACCCTGGAGCACTAGCCTTTGTGCACAGTAATGCAAGAACAGGTTGGATAGGCCTGGGTCAGTATGATATCACAGTGCCATATAAAGTACTGTTACTTTCTTGTAAGAAAATTTTAGTTTGCAAAATATACTGTAAATTGTCTCTCATTGCTTACTTATAGCAATTTTATGCAAATATACTGGAACAAATGCTTATAAGAATTCTTCAATCCTGTAAAGCTTATTTTTATGAGTAATCCATTCAATGGGACATTGCATGTTTGGCTTCAAAGGCTTTAGAGATGCACACGTTAAAGTTACAGAATCTTATCATAGATCATTAAAACATCATTGGGGAATACATCACGTGTTGATTTTTGACGAAGCAATTTTTAAAAGAAGTAAATACAAATATGCGGTCTTGCATATCAATCAGTTAATGGGTTAAACAACCACTAGTTTACAATCTTCTTGGTACATGACTCAAGGCCTGTATAGCATATACATAGTTATATCAGGCTTATGTATGCACTTAGTATAGGCCTTGTTTGGTTTTAAGCTTGAATGCATAATGCACGTGCCTGTACCTGAAATTAGCACACAGGTACCCGGGAGCATATGTTTGGACTGTTCCCTCCACTAATACTTAAGCAAACCCCACCATTCTCTCCCTCTCCACCCATCTTGCGGAAGTTTATTTTCATGCATAGGATACATAAAAACATATTAAAATCATAGGACTGTACGTAAAATAGAGCAGTGCTCCCAAAATATCTTTCTTGATAATTCAACTCTGTTTGCTGCAATGGAATGTTAGAACAATGTGAGGGACATTCCTTGGTTACTTGGGTTAACTACTCAGAAAGCCAGGTAACTATAGAGTGACCATACACACAACTTCTTACACCATTTCTTGAAGACTCTCTAATGACTCAGTGAGTAGGGATCTTGTAATTCTGATGGAGTTCTGGTTTGATTTCAAAGACAAGGTCAAAGAGTTTCTTGAGGACTTCTTCCTTCTGCTTATGCACCCTCTGGTCCATGTCCTTGATCTTTACCTTTGTCTCTTCATCTATTGCTTTTACCTGATCATCCTTGGATCCTAAATACTGTAAGGAAAAAAAAAGAAAGCAAGAATAGAATCAAACCAAAGAAGTATATCGATAGATTTAGTAGAAGAGACAGAAAGGAAGCACGACTTGTCGACATTTCATGTGAGGGCTTGATAAACAATACAAAATGCTTATTTCTTGATTTTGTGGTAATTTGCCTCCTTTTTGTTGTTATTATTTTATGGTCAGTGATCTTGTTCTAACTGTTTTTAGTTTTTCAACTCTTCATATTCTCTGTTTGTTTGTGCTCTAACCAAACGTGTATTTCTATTGCTTCTTGGATCATTTAATTGTGTATTTGTGTGCGCTATCATATGAAGTTATTATTATCATATGGTACAATAAGTTTTGCATACATTCACTCAGAGAGTGTGTCCTGTCCTTAACAAAACTTACTTTTTGTTGAATTTCCTGAAACTGCTGCTCTCTTTCTCTCCTATACTGCTCAATCTCCTCCTGGGCTTCCTCTTTAGCTTGCTTCAGTCTCTTTGCTTTTCCTATTAAAATAAAAGGATTAGAAAATATATTTATGTTCAGCATTATAAGGTAAACATCCTATTGGTAATTAACATGAACAGTCTGTTGCCTTACACATGAATATATTGATTGTTTGCTATTTATTAAGTAGCTGGAAGCTGCTTATGTTCTATAAACACTAAATTGAAATCGTCCAGCAGAAACTGTGGTAACAGACTGCTGAGGTCCAACAGTTAATTATTGGAATGTTGATTGAGGAAGCTGAAGTGCTTAAGGCCTGAAGCATAGTCCAACCTTCAATGTTTTTTAACTTTATACCACATTTGGATTTTTTTAACCAAAGTTCTGTAGTAAAATATGATAGTGTACATTATGCATTCAGAAAATTAAACAAATACCTAAATGATTGCAAAAAGAGGGTTGAAAAACACTTTTCACTTTGAACATTTCTTTTTGTAGAAGAAACTAGCTCTATGGTGAGCTATTTTTCTTGACAATTTCAGTTTTCTATTGCAGTCCAAATACATTATATGCCAAACGATCAAAACCAATGTTAACTCAGGATTTATATTGCCAATGCATCATGTAATATAGTATCTGCATGTGCAAAGTAGAATGGAAATTGACAACATTCAAGTTCTGTTGCAATATTCATGAGATGTTCAAAGTACAATATGTACTGTACAGTACATGAATTACATTGTAAACACAAACTTATATGTCCCAATGGGCTGGACCAGCTTTTGTGCACTGACATTGTGCGATCACATTATCATGCCAACAATCTGGTTTCCTCATATATCAGCGCTTCAGAAAATGACTAAAATTATAATTGAAGATACAGTAATCATAATATGTAAAAATATAGGATTTATCCTATACTTTTACATATTATTAAGGTTAGAACCTTTATGGCTCATCAACATTAAAGACATTTGACCTAAAACAAACAAGGCGTTTCAGATATGAAAAAAGGGATTTGGGTTTACTAAGTAGAGTACATACTGTTACCTTACAGTATAAATAATACTGAATGAAGGTACTGTACTACAGTATCAACCAGCCTTCAGTTTGTATACAGTCAATGCAGAGTAGCCTAACAGCAGCAGTCTAAACCGTGGCTGTGTGATATTGTGATCTTTTGATACTTTACATGTTTTATTGCACTATGATAACATGTACCACCTGTATCTGCAATTTGGTGCTAAGAAAATGGTGAAATTATATCATATCACGATAACAACACACTAGGCTTGGGTGAGCAACTTGACTCCCATTCTTATGGGGTGGTGACTCACATTTTGTTTTGCAAAGAGTTCTTCAAGTGTGCTGTCTTTGCCACAAGACAGAATTTCCACCATTTTCCATTACAACTCTTGATCAAACTGATCTTATACACATTCAATATTTACACTGTCATTCATACACAACCTGTGCTTCGAGTGAGAATGTGAAATGTTTTTGCAAGAAAACTCCTTCAAAACTATTATGTTTTTCCAATGCACAACCCATACAATGTAGAAATGCCTGCACTGAATCAATCATGAAGAGATTGGCCACCTCTAACATGTACTGTATGGTTCTGCTGACACAAGACATTTTCTTAAATTTCCAGTGTTAACAAATGACCACTATGCCTATAATATAGCTACTACCTTTATTAACATGTCACAATAAAGCTCAAGCCTTAACCAACTTGGAAGACACCTCATGATTGAAAACATTTTTAATCAAATATTTAGCCAAAATATTGTGGAATAAGGATTTGATTCTTAAATCATAGCAGCTGTAAAGCCTAATGTGTCAATACCAGAAACTTAATAGTAGCATGGTGGGCTCATAATTGACGCACTTAAGGATATGATTAACGATGTCTATCAATGAAAAATTGAAATCACTCAAATGTATTAGTTCTTCATACAGGGTATGTGTATTTCCTCAGAAATGTAATGATCTCAAAATAATTATTGTTCTGTCCCTACACAACGTATTATTGAGCAGAATTTGACAACAAAATGTCTGCCATGTCAAGCTCTTTCATACCCCTAAAATGACACATTCGTCGATAAGCTAACTGTAGTGTAGGCCTAGGCGTCTGTATACATCCATTGACTTTGAATGCTGTTTGCTATGCTCTGTGCCTCTAAGCTCTGACAGGTCAGGTCCCAGAGAGTAGTGGTTTTATATGGAGGTAATTTTGGTTATTTTTAGGGAGTAAGATTTCCAAATGCCCCCAAAAAGTGCAACACTGGGGGAGGGGTGTTAAGAGCTTCAAAAAACACCACTATTTGATCAGAATTATACCTGAAATGGATTAAAACTCAAATATGTAACTCTGCTTGACTGTAAAAAGTTAAGGTTGCCTGCTGTATCGTTGCTACTGCTAGTATATTTGAAGGTTCGTCAATTACGAAGGTGCGTCAATAATGAAGCCTTTAGGCTTTACTACTCTGGTTCCAATTGTTGAAGCTTTAGTCATATGGCAGGGCATTTCTATGTGTTCACACTTAGCTTAGTATGACTTCACTCACAAGTTCCGTTTAATCATGCAATATTAACATTACTGTGGCTTGTACTTGCAGATAATGCAATTGTAACTGTCTACAATGGGCCAAGCATACTGCAGACCTAGCCACCTAGTACTGTAGTCTAGCGTGCAGTAACCTATGACTAGGCCTGTAGGCTAATACTGTACTGTGCTCAGTAGTATTTTAGACAACGATACACTGCAGTGGTCCATCTTAAATATGTTATATACAACAGAACAAACAACCGAGGGAAATCCTTGTGGATCAAGAAGTCTAAGCATAAGTGATTTTTTCAATATTATTGGGCAACTTACGCTTTCGAGCATCAGCAACTCGTTCAGCTGCCTTCTTTTCTGCTTGCAAAAGTTGTTGTATTCCTGGTGTCTGCGCCGCCATATTGGATGATAACGTCGTATTAATCATGTGACACTATATATTACGCAATAATACAAGAGACGGCGGCTGATCAAGTGACAGCACAGATTACTGTCGATGAAAACACCACAACTTTGGCTTCAAATTTGATTGAATTTCTAGTGTTTGGTATTAAGGCTCTATCTTTCTTGCCATGCAAATAAACAGAGGAAAGCAATGGTACTGGAAAATTTTACCTTAAAAACTATTATTTATTATCGGCCATTGGTTTCGATTAATCACTGAAGTTACTTTCTAGTCACCATTTCCTTGCGCCGTAGCTCGATTTGCGGACATGATTAAAACTACTAAACGATTTAGTTTTGAAATGAATATTTTGGTATGAGGTGAAATGTAATGGCCGGAATACTTTTAAGAGGATAAGCTTAATTTAGTAATTCAAAGTCAGCAAAGTCGACAGGTCGCCTGTGTATAGGAGACTGCTCATCGGACAACTGGCCCCAAATTATAGCACGCTATAATTGCTATAGAAGTTTCAAAAAGTACTTTCCGGCCTTGTCTTTACTCTCCATTTTTTTCAGACATTTTTAAGGATCACGCAAGATGACTGAATGTCCCAGTGGACCCAGTGGGGACAATTTTCTTTAAGGTTGTAATAAAAACAGTTTAAGAATTTGACCAGAGGTGACCATATTTGATATCTAGCATATTTGGGGCCAATACAGCATACCTTTAATATTAGGTTAAGCTTAATTGAGGAAGGGAATGTTGTTTTTTTTTCAGGAGAGGAAGGACTATATTACACTATATGAAAATATTCGTGTTCCTATATAATACAGTCAATAGCTCACCTTCCTGACTGGAACGCTCCATATGTTTTTTCTTTCTCTTTTCGATACGACCCTGGGACGGGTCTCTACCGTGATTAATAAACTATGGTGATTGATGCAGCCGTGTGGAGCTGTGCATAGTATGCATGGCGAGCTATACCGATGGAATCGCACGATGACCTCCCATGAAGTAAGAGTGGATATAGCCAGCAGCATATCTGTCTGCAGTGTGGCCACCTCCCGACGGCCGTCAGTTTGCCATCATAGAAGCACAGTGCATGACGATGGGCCGAATGAGTGCATAAAATGTACTGCTATAGTTCCCCTGGACCTGTGCGTTATAATAATTAGTTCCGACGACTGGGGACGGGCAATATGGCCCCCCCCCCCCAAAAGTCAATTTTCCTAGTAAGCTACAATGTACTAGCTCATACATCATCGATGGCTACACTGTGACTATATAGGAATTTTCCAGACAAACGTTTAATATTTTACCAAAAAAAAGGTCTGTATTTTATGGCAAAACATAACATTTTCGAAATGAAACTTTATTTTGCAGTGATGCAATGTCGAAATTCTGAGATAAAATGTCAATATATATACTTTGTGACTTAAATGACAACATTTCATGATAAATCATCGTTTTTTTGACATAGAACATCAAGCAAACATTTTGATAAGAAAGTAAAACTTTTGTGGTAAAGCGAATATCGAAATGTTGACGTGAAACGTTGAAAAATCGAGAAGGCCACCGTCTGGCCGTATCATCTACAAACTTATAAAGCTCAAGTTCTGGGGAAAGGGCCCCACCGCCGGATATCAGTCCCTCATGTTGGAAAACTTACGCCAGACCACCCACCGCGTTTAATTGATATGCATGGTGACATGAAAACTGATCTTGCGTGTTTATATCAAGAAAAACCAGAATAACTTGGTCACATTCTTTCTTTCTTTCTTTTGGTTATAAATAAAGGCCCTTCACCATTGTAAACCACGACCAGTGTGGACGATTATCTACCGAGGAAATGGTCAGCAGAAAACGCCCAATATGCATATACAAGACTACCGGTTGTGATCTGATGATGATCTTATATAGCAGGAATAATATCTTTAGGTTTATGCTTTACCATCTCAGATGTTAAAACTAAGTTTTTATAAAGGTTCATCATTGTTGCTGTATTCAGACAGTTGAACCACCAATTCTTTCCCGACGAGCCAGGCGAGCATCGTTCTTCCTGACTGTGACGGCTCGGGAGGATCATCGTCCTGATGAGATTATAGAACTATTTTTCTCAAAATGTCACAATAATCTTGACAAACCGCAAACATTCCAGACAACCGTCTCTCTCGTCCTACGAAATATAAGTCCTGGGAAGGAAGAGGGTGAAACACGCCCGTCCCCATAGGTTACGCCCTGATGGCCCGAATGAGAATTTAGGAGTTCTCGAATACCACTTTTCAGAAAAAGTCATGATTTCTTGACAAACCGCAAACTTTCCCGACGACCATCGCTGTGGCAGACGGAAAATAACTTCTTACGGATGGGAAGTGGTGGGTGAAGGGATTGCTACACCCATACCCCTCATAGTGCATGGCACGTTTTCTCTTAAGGGTGTGCTTGGGAAATCTGTCCTTTCTATATACCACCACACTATACCTTCCTCTATGTAGGTGTTCCATTGTCCTTGGAAGTGAGTAGGGCTCAATGTGTCCCCTCTCCATTGTTGACTTTCATGGTTGGTGAATACACTGCTGTTGTGTCAGAATCTAGGATCACGAGATGCATGGGCAGGGGCGTCAATCCGATTTGAAACGTGGGGGGGGGGGGACGTAATCGATTCGAGTATTCCGGCCGTAAGTACTATCTAAGCGGAGCGCCACCATCGGTTGGCGCGCAGCGTACCAAGAAAATTTCAGATTTCAAAACCTGCCAGATCGCTGGAGATGGCACTTGCCAGGCTGGATAGCAGCCAGCTATAGTTGCGTGATTTCGGAAGAAAATTACAAATTCGTCACTCAGGAAATCTGCAATAAAGTTCATGCGACCTTCATTTTTGGTGGATTATTTCTTTTATTAGTGATTCCAATTGACATGAACATTAGAACCCAGTGCAAGTTGACAAATGATGCGGCGAACTGGAACCCCAGCCCCATTTTGCCCTATGTTTCATGATACAATTCCCCTCATTTGTTCGAACCCATGAAAACTAACAATCTGTGAATAAATTTACTTCGAAATGGGCACATTATATTGCACCAAGTCGGTCAAGGAATGACCCCAGGGCCTCAGATATAGGCACATAGCAGGGGTGGCCCCCTTTTTGAATGAATGGGCCAGATTTTAGAAGTGAAAGATTGACAGGGCCGCACCTAACCAACGACCTGCTGTTGATTTCAAAGCTTTGCTTCCGACGACGTCCAAGCAATAGGTGTGTACTAATCTGTATTCACAAAAACATAATGTCAATACAGTCCAGTTGATAATTAATGGTGATAATAGACCTACCTGACAGCATCATTAGTGCAGA
>JAIPMN010030677.1:0-10983 GCA_020650975.1 Apostichopus californicus
TCTTACCACATGTACGTGGGAAATATTACAAGTAGCTGTAGCCTAAATGTCGTGCATTGCCTTACCGGGAGATTCTTGTTCCGACTCACTGGTGTTGTTCTCTATATTGACGGCCATCTGAAATGAATGGTTAAAGAGGAAAAAGCGTGTTCAAATGTTATTTACAACATGACGTTTCAATTACTCCCGAGACCATCATTGACTCCTAACCTTCAAATATAGTTAAAATAGTTTGACATTATGGTCATCAATTGCATTTTAGCCCAAAGTACCAAGACGGATGTATGAAGAAACCTGGTTGTCGTGCAAATGTGTCTATATTGATATCAAATTTTAAGTTAGTTTAACATAACATTAAAGTAATTTATTGGTCGTCAAGTTTATCTACAGATTATTACTCAACACAAAACTGGGATTGAGCAACTGAGGCACATCCATTTAGAAATAGGTCAACTACAAAACTTTGTAGTAGTTAATCTGAACAAGAGAGACATTTCTGGTAAGTGTGGTGTTCAATGATACTGCAACTGAACGTGTAAAATCCATTAGATCAGTCAGCGAAACAGATTTGATTAAGTTTAGAGCAGATATTAGATGGCATATCACAATTAAGAAGATATTGAGATAAGTTCGAAACATTTAGCTTAACTCAGTTGATCCACAAAAGACAACATAACAAGAGAGACTCTTTTGGTAAGAGTGGTTTTCATTGAAACTGCAACTGAACGTGTAAAATCCATTAGATCTGTCAGCGTAATGGTTGACCCCCGAAATCGCTAGTTAGATATTAACCTGTACAGTGGCACTCACTACTATGGTTACTAAGATAGCTATAATAAATTAAAAGGAACAACCGGACTGCTGCAGTGAAAGCAATTCTCCGTTTAAGATATTAAAATCTTTTCCTGCAATTAGAAGATGGTGCTATCATCAATTTAACTTAATGGATCATTCTAGACAGCAAATGTTAAATGGGATATATGTGCACAGTACTGTTTATAATGAACTTACGTGCAACCATAAATGTATGAAAATCGTTACCATCCCCCAATGGATACAAGGTAAGAGGAAAGGAAAATATACTGATTAGAATGTTTTTACTCTCTTTGCAATAGTAATACATAATGATATCGAATATCGTAACCAACAATGAAGAATGACTTATTGCTTGCGATTCAATTTGTGTAAAATTTACATGATTCGGTATTACAGAGGATAATATTAAAAGTACCTCATCGATATTTTGCTGGGGAGTTGTGCTAGTAGCAGCGTCTTTCACATCATCTTCATCCGGGTTCTCTGTTTCCATTACGGTTTCGTTTCTCCTTTCTTTCTTTCCATATACTTCCTCCTTTAATAATCAACACAGCAGAATAACTTTAATTAATTCTTCCGAATTTAATATTAGGTATGGACTTTGTTCTGTGCCCAATTATGTGTTGATCTTAATGATTTCAAAATATACGCAAAATATATTTAGTATCAAAAAAGAGAGAATATTATGTATCTTTCTGTCTTTCTTTCAGGTAAAACGGACCCACACATCAATTATCACAGAACTGGTATAATACCCTAGGTCGACGGTTCGCAGACTAAGGGCCGCGGCCCAATCTTGGGCCGCAGAACGTATTGTGAGGGCCGCGAAGCCGCATACAAAATAATTAAAAAAATAACATTTAATAAATAAATCTTAGTGTAAATCCTTCCTTGACATAGCGAATACAACATATGGTTTGATATGCGCCGCTGGAGTGTCGAGCTCGCTGTTTGATCTTACCGAGCTGACGAGCTGTTGGATATTACCGCATTTGCGGTTTTGATATGCGCCACTGAGGTGTCGGGTGATGCGCGCTATTTGATCTTACCAAGCTAGCTGATTGTCTGTTTAGGCTTGCTGTTTAATTTTTATCTTATATTATTGCACTGTCAGCTCTATATGTACAGGAAATTTAAAAGAGATTCATTCATCCCTCAGCTTTTCATTAATTAACAACGTCGAAAATGGTTTATCATTATGATGAAAAATTCCTCAATTATGGATTTACTACAATTGTCATCAATGGGGTCGAAAGGCCACTTTGTGTACACTCGGAATGCTGTGAAGTGTTACCAAATGGGGCACTAAAACCATAACAATGAAAACGGCATCTAGAATCAAAACATAAAAAGTCCGTGGAAAACCCCGGTCATATTTCGAGAAAAAACTGAACGACCTGCAACGAATGAAAGGTGTAGCAAAAGAAGCGACGGTAGCCGATGCATCAACTACCAGAGCATCCGTCAACGTTGCGGAGATAATCGCCAATGGGAAAAAACGTTCACGAAAGCAGGTATTTCCCTAACTATATCCGCCCCCCGCCCCCCCCCCTTACGAACCCCCTGTGGATGTCAGAGTCCACGAACCCCCAACTTTTCGAGACACGATCTGAATCATTATTTTTATAATACGCATAACAGTGATTCGTAAAGATCAAGTTCATAGTATAATATTGTAATGAAAAAAAAAGAAGAGTTTGTCGATATATAGGTACGACTTTTGTACATTACTAAATTATATGATAATATCAGATTTTAGTTCAACAAAAAACCTATAGTTTTGACTTTCAGAAACGTCTCACGAACCCCCTAGGATGGACTCACATACCCTCGGGGGTTCATGCACCCCAGTTAGGGAACCCCTGTACTACACTGTGCTATATAGTTACACACTTCCGTCAAGAAAGTAAACAACTTTTGAAGTACAATGGATTCATTGACTTCAACTGTGTGAACCAGGAAAAGAAGCATTACTTCTTTTGGAAAATGACGTTTACTGTTGCTTGAAACGTCCATTTCTTATATTCATTTTGTATTCCTGATCATTAACGGCATGCCTAGACCTAGCATTTAGACGTCACGTAAGTGTTGTTATCCACAGTGTTCTGACATTGGCTAGACAACTGGGGCGTAGAAGTGTCTTTCGTTGGTTCAATTCCTTGAATCGCTGCTCTAAGGACATTTGAACAGTGCTTCGTTTGTTGATTCGAAGCCTCCAATAACATTTGATACTATTACTAACATTACGCATTTTTGGGGTCTCGATGTCCGCTTAACGCTATATGATTAATATCATTAATCATAATAATAATATTAATAATTAAGATTTATAATGCGCTAATTATAAACAAAATAGTTGTCAAAAGCGCCGTACATATATAGTTTGAATAGAAAGAAAAGCAAAAACAATAAATGCAACAATGAAAAATAATTACAAATCAAATTGAAAAATGTTTAGCATATAGGTAGGCTTTTAGTTTAGATTTGAAAAAGTGATTTAATAGGTATACATTTTAAATGGTTTGGGAGGGAATTCCACAATTTGGGACCAGAAACTGAAAAAGCACCGTTCGCATAGGTAACCCCATTGGTTCTAGGTACTAGGAGGGTAATGACGGGTGGCACGCTTGTATCAGTGTTTTACTAAGAGAAGTTCGGTAAGGTATTTTGGAAAAAACTTGTTATAAATACAATTGTGGATTCAAATAAGGACACGGCAAGTCAGATTCGAGAAGTTTGAACAAGTATAAATGAATAAGGAATAAGAATTGTCAGACATTGATTCGTGCTGTCGTTTAGCAGTTAACATTATGAACATTTTTGAATGTTGATCGATGTGAAGAGTGAAGTAAATGTCAAACTTACCTGTAATGCTATTATCGATGAGCGAGATTTTCCATTGCAGATACAGCCTGGATGTAAAAGCTATGTGGAGTTGTCTAATTCGAACCGTCCAATGGCAAATTCTTTGGCAAGTGGATTCTTATTTGAGGATCAATATCTGTGGTATTTTTAATTGGTTGCAGTGAGTTCCGAACCCTATATGGGCAGTTCCTTTGTCCAACACAACTTAAACTGCATGAATATTCAGATGCTATTAGCTCTTGGAATAATATGTTTGTTCAAAGTGATATACATAACCTTATTAGGATAACGTGGCTGCATTCGGTTCCTACAAGTGCGATCAATACGATATTAACGACAGCAAATCAATGGAGTTAGTTGTGTTACCAACATTACCTTATATGTGCAGTTCCTTTGTCAAACGCAACGCCAATTAAACAGCATGAATATTCAGATGCTATTTGCAATCAATCTTTTTGTTATTCGAAGTGTTATACATATCCTTATTAGCATAATATTGCTGTAACTAGCTGTGCTTATAACATAACCTTATTTGGGCAGTTCCTTGGTCCACTATTGTATCACCATGCTAGGCAGAAAAGGTGCAGTCGATCGATAAGTTTGTGAGCTCTTTTGAGCCAGTTCGCAAACATTCTTTGTCATGTCGCAAATGGTATTTCTTACATATAAAGGCTTTGTTGAAGTAAGTTGTTCATAAATTGCTGATGTCAGTGATCCATAAATTGTTTTTGAGCAAAAGTTTATTTATTCATTTGAAAAATTACTAGGCTAGTAAGGAAAAATTACTAGGTGTTGTAAAGCGCTATTTGGGGGCCTAGAGGGGCGACCTTTAGCGGGAAAAGCATGAATAAAACAATCTACAATATGCTTCCTTGCAATTTAACTCGTCTAACTGTTATTCACCAACACTGCAATTAAAAAGTTAGGCAATAGCAACCAATCTTCAAGTGCAATATCACTCAGTCCAAAAGACCATTTTGCAACATTTGTCATTCCTTTGAACTGATTTAACTGTCCACAGCAATTATGATATACCAAATTGATATTTTGTCACCTGTATCGAACAATACTTGTTCTGTTTTCGGTGACATATTTTGCCTTACTCTAGAGATCAAACATGATACTAACCAACTCGAAAATCATTTGTACAACAAGTAGGCCTATTGTTCGATACAGGTGACAAAACGACTACAGTGGAATCACGACCTTCCTTACCGGTTTAGAACCTCTGGACATACAATCCATAGCCTAGTTGGTTAGGGTGTCCGCGTACAAAGCGGGAGGCCCGGGTTCGAATCCCGGTGGAGGCTGGAAGTTTTTTCACTGTTCTTGATTTTCCAACTCTTTACGATTTTCATTTATATATATTCATTTGCCTTTGTCGTTTACCTCCATTTCATTAACATAAAGTCTGTTCAAAGTATCTCTTTCGAGATCCGGCTTTAGGAATCACAAATGATTTTCGAGTTGGTTAGCATCATGTTTGATCTCTAGAGTAAGGCAAAATATGTCACCGAAAACAGAACTAGTATTGTTCGATACAGGTGACACACGCCTACAGTGGAATTACGACCTTCCTTACCGGTTTAGAACCTCTGGACATACAATCAGCATCCATGGCCTAGTTGGTTAGGGTGTCCGCGTACAAAGCGGGAGGCCCGGGTTCGAATCCCGGTGGAGGCTGGAAGTTTTTTCACTGTTCTTGATTTTCCAACTCATTACGATTTTCATTTATATATATATATATATATATATAAACTTGAAAACGTGATGAGTTGGAAAATCCAGAAGAGTGAAAAAACTTCCAGCCTCCACCGGGATTCAAACCCGGGCCTCCCGCTTTATATGCTGACACCCTAACCACTATATATATATAGATATATATAAATGTATATTTTACGAAAGAATGAAAATCTATTTCTTCCTTTCTTTGTTTTATAGAAAGTTGATCGTTGCTTTGTGTTTACCATGTGTGAGACTATTGGTGAAGATCAAGTTTGTTACTTTAAGAAATAAGTGAGGTATAATGGTGTGAGTTTGCCAAATTAACCATGCACATTATTTATTCACTTTTTGCTTTTCTTTCTCATGAATCATTTACAGGGTTATTTCATCTATGTCTAAGCAGTCTTTATGAAATCATTTGCTGTCGTTTAAAGAAACCAAAGGTAAGTTGAGTATATATTTAAAAGAACAACAAGTCTTAAGCAAGATAATATACTTAGAAGAGCAACGCTCTGATTTTGGTCAACATTTTAATACCAAACAGTGTAACTACAAAATTGGATCTCAATCGATCAAGTTAAGACATCCATTGATCAATCACTTAGTGTTTATAAGTTATTAAAACTGGCATGCAAGATTAATATTCTTTTGTAACTATCATTTTGTCTGTCCTGCATGTTCAATAAATGAGTTTTTTTCTTTCTTTTTAAATACCGAAACCCTGTGGCGTAATTAATGAAATATTGCCAGCAAATTTCATAGGTCTTTGTACAGCATGAACAAGTTCTTTAATTACATTTTAATTTTTTTTTAGTATTGCTTAATAATGAATAAATATCTCAGATCAATATTTTAAAATTGTTTCAGAAAAAATGTCTCATTTCTGCTTTTGATTCTTGTGTTTAGTCCAAAAAAACATTATTTTGTTTCTGTTTTTTTTTATCGTTATTTTGGAAGAATCAGGAGAGAGAATGATGATTTGGTTTGTGATTTTGCTTACTTTTATCTCTTTTGTTTTGTTTTCTTATTTTTGTTGAGATTAGTCAACTTTCAAGGTTTGGTGTTGGTATTTTTATGATCTGCTCTTGTAGGGCTTTTGCGCCTTCTCATTTATTTTGAAGAAACTAGGAAAGATTCTTACCTGGCTGCATAATTTTTCATTTCATTTATTTGTTTCTTCACAATATAAATACAGAGAAGTTTAACTAAGTGACAAAACATATCAATAACAGGGAAAATTGTGAAAGGAAGCACTCCAAAAAATCCAGAAGGCTTGTCTAGAGAGAACAATACAAGAAAACAGTAACACTTATATCCACCAACACACCGACCCAATACGTATAACCCACCCACTCCACCACCCAAAATACATATATATACACATATGCATACATACACAATTGAAATCAAATACAAAAACACAATTGGAGAATTGATATTTTATGTATATGCTCTCTATTTTACTTTCTTTCTCACACTTTGACTGTTTGCTTTTCGGATTTATTTAAAAAAATTCTGAGATACGGTTTGTATTCAATGGTGCAGAGTAAAAGTAGAGTTAGATATTGGAGAGGTTATGTAAGGTTGGAACCCTAATCTCCCATCCCCATATACACTACAGGATATCGTCCAGATGCTACCTATAAAGGGAATGGTGAGGTCTTAAACTGCCCCCCCCAAACAAAATGAACTACTTGTACATGCTTATTCCAAGATATTTCCCAGCACCATATGGTTCTTTTCAGAGGAATTTCACCTTCCACCACACCCTCCCTCCCCCCACCCCCATCCAAATTAAATCTGGGACATTTTCGGGACACTTGGTAATTGGGGACGAAACATTGGCACCGGGGACTGTCCCCACAAATCGGGGACGTCTAGTCATCTTACTATAGAGAGTTCCATTGTAGTCCCTTTCCTTGCCACTAGCTCTTCTTTCAACATCTTGCATTTTCTGCCCATAATTCAAGGACTATAAAGTGACAGAAAATCTGCTAGATATCTTAAAATGCCCGCAAAGTTTCATAACCTTTCCAAACAACTTCTTAGCATTTCTTTAACGGGTTTGTATTATCTTTCTATATTGTGTACATAAAAAAAATTCTCTTCTGTTATAAACTTTATCCCGCAGAGCTTCCCAGACAGTTTTCCTTTTATGTATTTGCTTGATTTTCTTGACATTGGCCGATAAGTCGGAGTTTTGTGTACAGTGAGAACATAAAATTTCAGAGAAATAAAAGAACATAAAATAAAAGAACATAAAATTTCACGACCAACATTTAAAACAACATCACCTAAATAAAGGAGAGATCAACCCTACTGTCACCATTACTCTGTCTGATATACTTTGATCCTCATCACCCACGACCTTCTTTGACAACTGAGCCACGCCCCGTCAGGTCCCACCCCTCAAATTCGACTCTCTACCGTCCTCATAAATCTGTGTGATATTGTCCAATCATCTATTGTGTTAACAACCATGGTACTGTCATTATTTTTTTAATCTATTTTTCTTCAGACCCCAGATGACGGGGGACCAGTGCCTGTTCATCAACTCCCTCTCACTCCGGCTCCTAGCCCTCCTGGAATCACCTTACCTGCCCCTCAATGAACCACAGAGGTCTCCTCTCCAGGGTAGATGCTGGTCTCGGTAGATTTCTTGCTGATTTACGATGGTGGTGGTTTCTATGTTCAGTCTACTTTGAAGAAGAAGAAAAAACACATTCGGTCATGTTGCAATGTACCTTTCCTGCTACATGTGCATTCATGAAGACAGTGTATTTAGTTTACTGTATTACTGAGCTACAAAAGATGTTTAGTACCTTGAGAACATGTTCGTCTTTCAAAACAGCTGAGTTAAGTAAAGGCTCATTTTGTTAATTTTGTTCTGAGATGGAATATGTCATGAGTAGCCATTTGGGACAATATGCCAGTGCTATTACCACTCTATAATGTCCTCACATGTCATGCTTCAAAGCACCTCGTACTGAAGGTATGAACAGTTCCGAAACTTTGTCTAATAGAAATAGGATATTCATACTCTCAGTACAAGTTCTTCGAAGCATGATATGAAATAACAACGTTATAAAAAATTCCAAAAATAAGTGAGCCCACACCTAACCATGGACCTATGTTTACATATGAGATTGCTTATCTTGCTAGTCTAGGATCTTGACTTATCTGCTTGAGTGAATTTAATTCCCAAGTCAATAATGGGGAAGTTTACGTAATGTTTACTGAATATCCCAAAGCTCACAGAGGTCAACAGTATGTGAATTAAAGTTAAGC
This sequence comes from Apostichopus californicus, assembly GCA_020650975.1. NCBI lineage: Eukaryota > Metazoa > Echinodermata > Holothuroidea > Aspidochirotida > Stichopodidae > Apostichopus > Apostichopus californicus. The sequence goes on from JAIPMN010030677.1 coordinate 8,695, forward strand.
TGACTATATTTATTCCAGGAAAACTGGGGACATGATAGCCATGTTGATCCTCTCCTCCCTCCTCCCCCCCCCCCTCCACCATCCTCCAGCAATGTTGATGTCAACACTAATACCTACACTATGTTTAAAGGCAGGCATTTCGAGGGTCTTTCATTAGTTTGGGGGTTCTATGTTTCAAGGATGTTTGTCGAATGTCTAAGTTTAGAACACCTTCTTTCAGAAACAAGTATTTGGCCAAGATAATAATCCAATTTAAAAAACAAGCAAAGCTCAAAGGTAAGTATTCTTCGCTTAGTACGACATGATGGCTTTCATGTTTTATAACCAGCTGTGAAATTATTCAATGATCTGGATTGCCTTTTTCTCTGAGGTATTAATGAGAATTATGTTGTAGTTATAAACAATCACAGCTAAGGATCAAGTTGTCTCTATAAACAGAAGGTCAAACAGGCAAATTGAAATATTTCAGTGCCTTTTTTCAAACTGAGTTATATTCATACAATACACATACAATCTGGGGACATTTCCGTTGACTCTCTTAATCCCGGGACAGCACATGAAATCCGGAACAGCCTCCAGAAATCGGGGAATTCTGGTCTTCTTAATTAAAGGGAAAGTTTGCAGAATCAATGCAGTAATTTACAAAGACAGCGTTGCGGCAAATTTGGAAAAAATATTAATAATTTTTGGTGTTTTGGGTTTGTTTCTTTCCTAATAGTAACAGACACAGTAGGCTGGCATTACACAGGGAATACTTTATCAGGTATCACATCGGAAAATGTCAAAGATGTATAGCAGGTTTTGTACACAGAGAAACCATAGTATTTTATAAGAGATGACAGTTCATAGGATTCAAAACTGCTTCAAAAAATGTTCAGATTGCTATACAATACACATACAATCTGGGGACATTTGTGTGGATACTTTTAATCCGGGACAGCACGTGAAATCCAGCAGTTTCTTTAGACAGGAACCATAGTTATTTCATAGGAGATGAAAGTTCAGAGGATTCAAAACTGCTACACAAAATCATCAGATTGCAATACAATGCACATACAATCTGGGGACATTTCTGTGGACACTTTTAGTCCGGGGACAGCACTTAAAATCCAGCCGGTTCTTTAGACAGGAACCATAGTTATTTCATAGGAGATGAAAGTTCAGAGGATTCAAACTGCTACGCAAAATTTGAAGACTAAATTATTCCCTGTGTGTATCGATGGCAATAATGATGACGTCATGTGATCGGTTCTTCCTTAAATACTTATTGTTTCATTTTTCATATTTTACTAAGATCATAAATAAATTTCATCCTGTGAATAATCATGAAAAAATTTGAAAAATACAAAACTAACAAAATAACCAGAAAATTTACTTTGAATTTGCTTACTTATTTTGTTTTTATATCTTTCCATAAATAATAAAACTTGTTTTATTCTTGACTTATAATGGAGGTTTTAGGGGCTGACACTTAATTATCATGAAGAAATGTGACACCTCGAATGAAATTTAGTCAGAAGATATGAAAAGAGGGCTGGCGTAACCAGTGGATGGCAAGGGGAGAAACCAAAAATTGTACCCCTAGGTACCCTCCTCCAAAAAAAATATTTGTTATTACAAATTATTAATCTGTTATTAAAATTTATTGTTTTTTCAAATTGGTACAAGTTAGTAATCTGATTATTAGAAAACATTAGCTTGTTAGTACTTTGTTATTACAAATTATTTATTTGTTATTACATATTATTAACTTGTCATTACTAATTGTTAACTTGTTATAACAAATTGTTAACTTGTTACCTGAAATTTCAAATTAATACTTACCTTAGTGTAGACAGTGACAGAAAGGAACTAGCGCTCTCTTTATTAAATTCCTACTCAGTATGTTCAACAAAGTATTCTGTTATCTGGTTTTTCTTCAATAATTTAATAATTTTTTGCAATGAACAGATCCAATGTCAAATATAGTAAAGTATTAGTAAATGGCATCTGAACTTGGCTACCAAAAAAATGGTTAATGGCTCAGGCAGTGGCGTCGTGCCCATTGGGGCCCGGGGGGCACAGCCCCCCCCCCCCCAAATTTTGTCAAAGGTGTCATAAAATTTTGTCATAACTTTAAAAAAAAAGTGTTTTCGAACAGTGTCAGCAACTGAATTTTTTGTAGGGCCTACGAGGAATGGCTTCTGTTGACTGCTTGGTCAATGGTTGTAAATTGTTGGTATTCAGTCAATCGAAACAGTTAAATAATTACTGGTTGATAACTAATGAACCAAATGTGCAATCAACGCT